>VDFB02348886.1:0-24352 GCA_007258455.2 Sequoia sempervirens | reverse complement strand
AAAAGAGGGACTATATGATTAATTAAATAAAATAATTTATTTAATTAACAAAAGATAGTGATTTAATTAGATCAAATTGATTTATTTAATTAAAAGGCAGAATATGATGAATTTAATCACATAAAGATTATTTAATTAAATGGTTAGTAAAGGAGATAATTCGGGATGAACTGGTGTTAGTAAATCAGGATCAAATGCACAGGATCAATTTGTAAATTTTACGTTTCTACATTTTGCCCCTCAAGCAAATGTACTTGTTGTGTTGGTTCAAAGAATAACTCGCTGAGACCGGAAATTAAAAAAAAAAATGATTTTTTTTGGACGCTTCCATTGAAAAGAAGTATATTGGTACACTCACCCCTGCAGGAGATTGAGTGAAAAGTTTGATTTCAAGGCTGATCTAGCGACAAAAAGGTTCAAGATGGATGTATATGTATGATTATAATGATGATGCAAATGTGATGGTTTTAAGATGCTTAGAATAACCAGTCTATATTATCCTAAACAACTTAAGTGATGATGCAATACATGCAAGATGGATGACGCTTATATGGTTATGCAATGGATGTTTTATGAATTTGTATGGTTTATGAGATGCTTAGACTAATAGATCTATATTATGATGGAAATGTAATGTATGTGAAATGATATGAATGATATGTGACATGTTGACAGTTTATGGATGTAGGATGGATGCATGGGTGATGTCTGATTAAGTGTCATGGTACAATGTTAGCACAAAGAGAAGAAAGAAGAAATAAGATGATGACAAGAGGAACAAACAAGTCCATGATCTACGAGACTTTATTAGAGATGATGATGATGATAATGATGCTTATCAGGAATTGGGACTCTAAAAGGGCTATTTACCTTATGTTTGATAACACACGTAGGGATGATGAATCAAGGTATAAAAGACCAGGATGGCATTGCACCTAGTGTGATGGACTTCAACTTCACAATTAGATAGGAGTACTCCTGTACACACCTAGCATACAAAACCTCATTCAAAATGCACTTCAAATATTCCAAATACGTCAGACCAAAACATAGTAAGGAAAGCCTTCCTATGTGTTCAACAAGATGCCTAAAACATCCTCCCTACAAACCAAACAAAGCCCGAATGACCAAAGTTATATTACAAGGATATCCAACAAGCACAACAGATAAAAAGATAATGATTGTTGCCCCATTCCTTTCTCTCTAAATCCCTTTGTTTGGACATCATCTAGAGGTCATTGGAATGAGCACAATAAGATAAATCAAAAGACAAAGACCAAGTAAAAAAACAAGCTAATGTTCTTCATACCACTAGCCAAGACTAAACTATGGTGATGCCTGATGTTGATGTCCATTGTAGGAAGGATGCATCCTAGGACATGATGTTATCAAATTATTTGGGATATGATTGGATGATGAGCTATTAATACCAAGAGTTGACCAATTTGTTTACTTACTGACCTAGACTTGAGACCTTGATGATTGAGTTTTCACTTTTAACCTTCTAGACTTGTTTCTGACTATTTCACCAAGGGTTGAGGATGATGATTTATTATGAGTGATGTTTATTTTGGGTGAAAGCGAGATGGGGTGGATGGATTTTTTTAAATATTTGGATGTTTTATATGTCTTACAATGTTTTGAGGTTGTCTTTTGGTATTTTCAAGATGTTTTACAAATGTTTTGATTTTCAAATTCTCCAATGGTTTGGAGTTTTCCAAGATTTTGACCAAGAGACTAACCTAAAGACCTATCCTAGGGTTCTTAGGGCTCATCAATTATTAGCCTTGACTATGTTATACACAGAGACCATGTAGTTTGATTGACACCGACTTATTTATTGATGAGATATGAACAAATTGATTGCCATTTTATTGTGGACTCCTAAAGGACTAACCTAAGTGTCTCAAGGGAAGATTGTATATCAACCTTGCCTATGTTCAGAGCTCAGAGACCCGTAGTTTGACAAGACAACTCTTTTTTTGACTATTTTGAACTATTTTGATTTTGATGTGATTTGGATATTTTTTGGATTTTTTTGATTTTATGAATTTTTTGATTTTATGATGTTTTTTGATTTTTTGATTTTTTGAATGTTTTTTGATTTTTTGATTTTAAGGAAGACTTCAAGAATATACATGAATTAGATCTGATGAGAAATTTCCCCTAGTGTGATGCAATAAGCTACTCTGATATAGGTAGGGAAAACTAACCTTAAGAATGGGTTAAGTAGTACTAAGAGGGATCATCACATGAAGATAGGGACCAAGCTATGATGCAGACATGGATGGGTGATGGATGGAGATATGGAATGTCATGGAACTCTGATGGATGAGTGATGTTGAACAACCGGGGAGATCCTGTGGATGGAAAGTGCTTATTTACACAAGGTACATGTTTGTCAGGTTATCACCAAGGTAATTGCCCAAAGCACCACCAAAGTGGTTTTCACTAGAGGATGATTTTTTTCTCTTTACTATTTTTAATCCTTTCTCTTTTTTGGATTTTTATACCTTTTTCTTTTTTTTTGGATTTGTGGTTTTACACCTTGAAAGATTAGGCATTTTTTTTTGAGATTGGATCTATTCATAGGCTCTTACAGAGGTTCCCCTTTACATGTTGATAACTGATATGCCCCTGACTTGTACCTTGCAGTGATGATGAATGGTCCAAACCAATTGGGTTCAAACTTTCCCTTGCTACATGGGTTTGGTAAATTCTTTTGGTTCTCCTTTAGCACAAGCTCTCTGACTTGGAAGGTTCGAATCCTGATCTTCTTGTTGTAACTCAACTTGCTATGGTTTTGATAGACTTGCAAATGGTTTAAGGCATCCATGCACCACTCATCTAGTAGTTTCAACTCATTCAGTCGTGATACCCGATATTCTTCATCTATGATGAGATTTGGTAGTGATATCCTCAGGGATGGGAGCTCAATCTCAATGGGGATAATGGATTTGAATCCGTAGACCAGGGAGAATGGGGTGGCACCAATGGGTGTACAAATGCTTTTTTGGTAGGCCCATAAGGTGGGATTCAACTATAGGTTCTAGTCACAACCAATGTCATTGACTATTTTCCTAAGGAGTTTTAGGATGGTCTTATTAGTAGATTTTTCCTGGCCATTTCCTTGGGGGTAGTATGGAGTGGAAAAGCAATGTTGGATTTTGAATTTCTAGCATAGGTCTCAAACATCTTTATTTTTGAAAGGTGTCTTGTTATCTAAGATAATCACTTGAGGGACACCATAGCAGAAAATCAGGTACTTTAGGATGAAATTGGATATCTGCTTTCCTATGATGTAGGTCATGGAGATGGCTTCCACCTACTTTGTGAAGTACTTGGTGGCAGTGATGATGAACTTATGTCCACCAGATGAGGTGGGGGTAAATTTTACAATGAGATCGAGCCCCAATTATGAAAAGGGCCAAGGTGTAGCAATTGGGTGAAGCTCCTAAGCTGGTGCATGGATGAGATCCCCATGCTACTGACACTACAAACACCTTCAGACATAGTCATGAGCTTCCCTTTCCATTGTTGGAAAATAGTACCCTTTCCTTAGCAGTTTCTTAGCCAAGGCCATACCACTTGAGTGTGAACTAAATTTTTTTCTATGTATCTTGGTTAGAGTAGTCATAGCTTCCTCAGTGTTTAGGAATAGTAAAAGGGTTCCTTCAATGCTTCTATGGTATAGGGTATCTCCTAGGATGACAAAACATGATGAATTTTTGACAAAGGCTCTCTTGAGGTTCGAGGTTATATCTATGGGGGGGACTCCTATTCTCAAGTAGGTGTATATATCATGATACTAGGGATCACAAGGACCAATGATTTCACCCACAAATTCAGACTCTAGTACCTTGAATGCTGGTACAAGAAGCTACTCTATGAGGAATTCTTGCTTTGGGACATTGTGTGGGATATCCAATAGCGATCCAATTATTTCCATGGCATTCGTTGCTCTGTTATTTGCTCTTGGTAGTTGCTCAAATGTGATATCAATGAAGAACTCCTTGAGGCTCTCCAATAGTTTCTTATAGGGAGTTAACTTGTGATCCTTGGTTTGATACTCATTGTTGACCTAATTTATTATGAGCTGTGAGTCTTTGTAGACCTTTTGTACCATGATTTTCCACTATACTGCAATTCTTAGCCCTATGAAAAGGGCCTCATATTCTACAATATTATTTGTGCATGGAAATGATAGCCTGTATGATTTAGGTATGCAATCCTCTTGTGGAGTGATAAAGAAAATCCATGCTCCTGATCCATGTTGTATGTAGGATCCATCAAAGTACATTTTTGAGTGATTTTCCACACTAAGGTTGAAGATTGATTCATCGAGGAACTCTGATATAGGTGGGTTCTCGGAGTATATTGGTGCTTCTACCAATTGGTCTACAATTGCTTGTCCTTTAATGGCCTTGCGTTCCACATACTCAATGTTGTGCTTTGTTAGGATCATAACCCATTTAGCCATTCACCCTATGATCATTGCTTTAGAAAGTAGGTACTTGAGAATATCTATCTTTGCAATGAGCTTTATTTGATGTGCCAGCATGTAATGTCTAAATTTATGTGCTAAAAACACGATTGCTAAGGAAGCTTTCTCAATGGATATGTAATTTAGTTCATGCCCCACCATCGTTCTACTGATGTAGTAGATAGCTCTCTCTTTCCTATTTTCATCATGTTGTGCTAGGAGAGTTCCAAGGGATCCTACTATTGCTTATATGTATAAGATAAAGGGTTTTCCTTGAATAGGTGGCATGAGAACATGTAGTGTAAGTAAGCATTCTTTGATCTTGTTGAAAGCTTGGTCACATTTCTCATTCTAGTTATATGCTACCCCCTTGTGGAGTAGACGAGAGTATGGGATTTCCTTTTTTGCTAGTTGTTCTATGAATTAGTTGATGGACTAGAGTCTTCCTTGTAGGCCTCTTAGCTGCTTCAATGTTTTTGGTGCTTCCATTTTGAGAATTTCCTTGACCTTGGTCAGATCTATCTAAATTCCTCTCATGGATACAATGTATCCTAGGAGCTTGCCTAATTACACCCCAAAGACATATTTTTTGATTTAGTCGGACCTTGTATTTTTCTAGTCTATCAAAGATGGAGCTCAACGTCGCTGTGTGATCCTAACGTTTCTTTGACTTGGCCAATATGTCATCCACGTAATCCTCCATAGTTTTATGGATCATATCATGAAAGATTAGTGTCATGGCCCTTTGATAGGTGTCCCCTACATTCTTCAGCCAAAATAGAATCATGTTCCAATAGTATGTTCCCCATGGACAAGTGAAAGTTGTCTTATGTTGGTCTTCTTTAGCTATCATGATTTGATTGTATCCTGACAATAAATTCATTAGTGATAGCATTTTGTGTCCCGCTGTCATATCTATGATCATGTCAATTTTTAGGAGAGGAAAGTCATCCTTTGGACATGCTTTATTTAAATCTTTGAAGTTTGTGTAGATGTAGATGCCCCCAATGGACTTTGAAATAGGTACAAGATTTGAGAACCACTCTAGATAATTAATTGGCCATATGAACCCTACATCTAGGAGCTTCTGTAATTCCATTATGACCAACAATGCTATCTAGGGATGCATCTTTCTTATCTTTTGTCTCATTGGCTTTGCCTTAGATATACTGCTAGGTGGTGAACCACAACCTCTGGATCAAGTCCAAGCATGTTGGCATAGGTCCGTGCAAATTTGATCTTCATTTCTTTTAGGAATGCAGCTAGGAGTTCCTATTCTTTTATCAAAATAGATTATGCATAGAAGGTTATGTGTGGCATCTCTTTTGTTCGCAAGTTGACCAGATTGAACGTATCTGTTAAGACTGTTGACTTCTCTAATTGAATGTAACTAAGAGGAATATTGAATCCTTCATCCTTCGGCACCTCAGAGAGGTTTTCAACATCAAATAAATCCTTTATTTTTACTACTTTTGAGTCAAAGAGTGCCACAGTGTGGTTTTCACTCAAAGACCTAGAGATTATTCTCAAGTTTTCACTTTTACGAATTAAAGATTCAATCATCTCCCCGTAATAGGCATGTGTGTCCAACATGATGTCAAACCCATCCTTGTGATCTCCACATGGTTTAGTATCCTGTAATCCCATGAATTCTGAGAGCGCCTCATTTTTTTTTAATGTGTCCAAAATTGGTGGTCCTCATTGGTCATAATCAATGAGTTGGGGATAGACTAAGTTTATCTCATGGGTTTGGTTGTTTGGCTCAAAAGATAGGGTACTAATCATGAGAAGGGAGGAATCCTTGAATAGCATAGGTAAATTGGTTATGGGATCTTCCTCATCACTACTACACACATCAGTTATGCCAAATGTGAAGTTATCTGTGACGGGTATGTGCAAGATCATCATGGAAAAAATAGGCCCTTAACTAGAAAAAAAATCAGAAAAATCAGAGCTAGGCAACTTGACATAAAAATTTGAATAAGTTATCTATATTATTTTAAAATATGTAACAATAGAATTTTTGGGAAATTGAATGTAGTTTCTAAACTACTAGGTTTGTTTAAAAAAAATAGAATCTATTTGGTGAAAATTTGAAATTTCAATCCAGTAGTACTTAAATTTCACGAAAAAAGTAAGAAGTAGGTGTCTGTCTGACCACCCTAACCACAGTAAAATGATAACATTTTTCTATAAGATTTCAGATATAAGTAGAGAACTCATGTCCCAATGTGATGCATATTTTTTCATAATTTTTTTCAAAGTAAATAATTAATTATGAATTTTTTATTACAAATTTTAGAAAATATAGAAAACTCCTATGTCTAACCACCTTAACTTGGTAAAAAATTCATGAAATTGTATTTTTCTTTTTTTAATCCTATAGTATGCAAAGCATAGAATGTGACACATGTTTTGGATTCAAAAAATGTGATACCATTTGAAAGCTATAAATGTTTTCCAATTAGTCTATCAATCAGGACATTAGTGGTAATTTGAATAGAAAATGAATAATAATTACTTATTAAATTCAAAGTAAAGCATAATTTATATCGGTGGAAAGTTGAGAATCTCCTTTAAAAACTCTTTTTGTTTCATCAAATTTGGGTAAAAAAAGTCCTTAGCCACAAACCCATCATATTGCCACTTTTTGGCCCATCATGATCCTGCACATACCCTGACTCGACCTATAGATATGGGTAGTTGAAGGGTGGTTTTTGATAGTTGAGAGGGAGTTTTGACTGTTTTAACTAGGGAACCTCTACCAAGTATGGTTACCTTTGAAGGGGTACATCTGAGGCTGAGATTTATCATACACTTCTCTGGAATGATAGGTACTAGAATACCATTGTCATTTTTCCCAATTTTATTTTTTATGTCATAGCTCATACCAAGCACCATTTGTAGTCCTTTGCTATTTTCATCCATGGGAAGATCAGGCATGGATCTTTCATCTACCACTTCATGACTTAAATCTCCCCAAAATATAAATCTAGAATGGTATGCGCTAAAGGTTTGGGATGATGTTTCAGTTGGTTGGGGTAGCCCGTGAGATCTAGGAGATTGAGGTAACTCTCCTATTACGAAATAAATTTTCTTCATTTGGTAATCCCCACACCCATTGTCTTGGATAATGACCTTGATTTTAGAGATATCAGGAATGGTGGGTGTCTTTGTCTCACAAGTGGAGGCCAAGGTAGCTAGGTCTACATATGGAGTCTTAGGGCATTCATCGTTCTTTGGGACTTGGGGGATTTTCTAGTATTTTTCTTCCAAGTTCTTGTAGTAAGCAAAGGGCTTGGGATCATTGTAGATTGTGACCTCTTAGTATTGATATGGGAATATGATGCACTGATGGAAGGTAGATGCAACTTCTTGCATCCCATGGCTCCATGGATGCCCTAGGAGGATATTATAAGGCAAATCAAGGTCAAGGACCTAGCATGTAGTTTCCATGATGGCTAGTCGTAGTTAAATAGGGAGCTAAATAGTGCCTTGTGACAATATTTCTTGATCATCATATGATCTAATTGTTATGCCTTTACCTTTTCCAATTAAGTCCTCATAGAATCCCAAATTCTTTATCAATTTGACAGAACAGATATTTAGACCTACATCCCCATCCACCAAGACCCTTTTGAATTTATTATTATGGATGAAGAATTCAAGATGGAGTGCATGATTGTGAGATTGTTGGGTGGGGAAGTCCTGATCAGAAAATGTTAGGAGATGCAGAGTGGTGAGGTTTCTGACCATAGCTTGGAATTGGTTAGCATCAAGATCAGCGAAGACGATGAATGAAGCAAATGCTTCCTCAAGGATCTTTCTATGGGTGGATGAGGTCTTCAGTAACTCCATGATGGAGATCTGAGAAGGAGTTCTTTTCAGCTAGTCTAACACATTGTATCCATTAGAAATGGATTTTGGATTTGAGGTGGATGCCTTAGGTGGTCATGATGACCTAGCAATGGTAACTTTTCCGTTATGTGTGGTGACTCCACAATTAGCTTTGGCTCCTTTGATGTTTACAATAATGATCCATTCATCTAGGGATGAAACAACATTATCATACACATGGTTTACATTGGCATACTTTTCTTTTCCATGGTTGTTCCCCTTGTTATGATCTGACATTAGATTCGTGTATATTTTAAGGTTTTGATTTCTAGCTAGCTATTCAACATTTATGATCTTGTCATCGACGAGGTCTTGGATCAGATTTTTTAGCCTCATACAACTGGTTTTTGTGTGCCCCTTGTATTTATGAAAATCACAAAGGTGGTTTTCATTGTACCATTGTGGTTTCACTTGGGTTTCTTGATAATTCTCATATGTGGGGATTTTGATGAGTTTCTCCTATACCAATTTCTTCATGATAGATTCAATTGATTCCTTAAGGGCTATGTACTTTTTCGTGGGGGGATATTTGTTTCGCAGAGGTGGTCCCCCTTGATTATTCAAATTTTTGACTTGATTATTAGGTGGTTGTTGTGATAACACATTAGTTTTTGTGTTGTTTTGATTGTTGTTTTACAGTTGCTGATATGTTTGGGTGTTTTGTTTTTTAGCACTGATTATGACCTTGGCATCAACCACACCATCATTGGTGATGTTTTTGTTCTTCTCCCATGTGCAATTTCTTTCATTATAACTGGTGGAGGGGTAGTTGTCTTGATGTTCTAGATATGTGGGTGTCCCCACTTGTGTAATAAAGGCTCTTTTGATGTTGAGGGCCTTGGGGATCAATTGGTCGTAGGTGGTGATGCACTACAGTTTTAGATGGAATGCCAATGTTTTCTCAAGATTGGAAATTATGGTGCAATTTTTTTGCTCCTCTAGCATGGCCCACTTGCTCCTGTTGGCCTTGGATTTTCATCATTATAATAAGGAAGTGAATGATTCCTCCTTACCTTGTTTGAGTGTAGATAGTTCCTCTAGACTAACATCCATTCCAATGTTGAATGCATAGTTTTTTATAAATGCATCTATAATCTCTTGGAAATTTTTGATGCTAGCAGGAAGGAGAGAGAACCAATCCATGGTAGGTTCAACCAAAATTTGAGGGAATAGATGCATTAGATCTATATCATCATATGTGACCTCCATGTAATGTACTTGGAATTCCCTGATTTGATCTTTTGGGTTTCCCGTCCAATCATATTTGTCAAATTTAGGGATTTCAAACCCCTTTGGGAATGGTACCATTGCAAGGCTCCTATCAAATGGATAGGGACATAGATTTCTTGGTGTCTTTTTTGTTTTCCCTGATTGGAGATCGAGTACTTTCTGTGAGAAAAATTTGATTTATGTCGTCACATTGTCTTGTAGATCAAGAGGTGGAGTGAATGTGTTTTGAAGTTGTCGAGGTGTTTGAGTGATGCATGGAGTGTTGATTATGTTGGCGGGAGATTTTTGCAAGCTCTGTTGTGCCAGCAATGCTTGTTGATAGGCCTAAAATTGTTGCTATGCCAACAACACTTGTTGTTGGTCTTGTTGTTGTGCCAAAAATGCTTTTTGTTATTCTTATTACTGTTGTGCCAACAATGCTTGTTATTGTGATAGTAATTTGGTTGCTTCCTATTGTGCTTCATAATGTTGTAGGGCTTGTTGATATGCTTGCTATTGAGTTGCTTGTTTTTGTGCTTGATATTGTGCTTACGCTTATCCTTATTGGGCCTGATATTGTGCTTGAGCCTGACCTTGAGCTTATTGAGTAGCATGGGCATATTATGTAGCTTGTGTGGATTGAATAGCTTGAGCTACCTACTTGGGCAGCTTGGGTAGCTTGCTATTGTTGCAACAAAGCTTGAGCTTGGGAAACTTGTTGTGCTTGTTATGCTTTTTGTTTAGATAAGTGTGTTTTCACTTGTTGGGAAACTAGTTCTGCAGCTCGTTGATTTTTAATTTTTTGAGGTTCCTTTTGATAGGTAGCTTGTTGAGCTACTTCCAACATAATGCTATATTGGTTCACCGTGTTTGGTTTTGGGGGTGGTGGTGGCAGATTTGGGATGGTGTTTATTATTGTGATGAGAGGTGTTGTTGTATTGATGATTGGGATTTGTGTAGTGCATGGTGCAATTGATATGCTTGGTCCTTGAGAGACCACATTTTGAGATATTTTGGGGATCGTAGATGATGTGCTGATTGCTTGTGTTGTTGAGATTATTTCCATTTGTTGTTGCAATATCAATGGAAAGATTGGATTTGGTATGATGTTTTGATTTATGATTGGGGGGTTGTTCGGATTTTGTTGATTGATTGGTGGTAAAGGGAGTTGCCCCAAACCAAGGAGTGGTGTGGATGTTCATGGAAATGGTGGAAGTGGTGGAAAAAAGGGTGTTGTATTCCCTTGAGTAAATGATGATGAGAAGGGATTGAATCCATCTTCTCCTTGTGAGGTGATGGGGAGAGAGGTTTGTTTGTTGAGAGGATATATTAGTGTTGTGTGAAAATAAGATGGGTCATTAGGGTCATGAAATGTGAGTGGAACATATGGGTGTAATGGATTTTGTGGAACAAATTGACCCAAGATAATGTTTGGGTCCAAATCTTAGTTGTTAACAAGAGGATGTGTTTGAAGATCATGTAATAATGAGCTCCCCTTGTTGAAAATTGGATGAGTGGGAGCAATGGATGATGTGATTTGGGGGATTTTTTGAGTGATTCTTTGGAATGAAGGTGTGAATGAGACCGGTGGCATAATCCCAAGAGGTTTCTCTGCAATAGTGTTAAGATCATAGTTAGAAGGGAGTTTAGCCCCTTCTTTTGCCAATTCAAGCATGTATTGGGTGGGGTTGAATCTCATCATGGTATTGAAAATTCTATGAGTTTAAAATTTTTGGACCATCTTAATTATTTTATCTTGTGTCATCCCTAAGACATTATTGGTGACATCTTCCACTTGACCTTCCTCTTGAGGATTTTGTGATGATAGAGGAAGATTGGGTAGGGGATTGCTTGCTCCAATGGGGTTGATTTTGGGAGTGGTTTGGCTTAAGTCACTCACAGTTGATGTTTCTTTGTGAGTTCTCATGTTCTTGTGTTGAGATCGAGTTTACACCATAAAATAGGGATCAGTTTTCAAGAATATGCGAGGTGAACCTCTAACTCTTCATATTGATATAAGTTTAGGAAAAAAAAAATCTAGGATGTTTAAGGATCAAAGTGTGATGATGAGATAAATGAGGGATGAATGGTGTGAATGATTAAACTCTTGAGAAATATTGAAGGAGATACTACACTTTGGGACTTTGGATTTTTTATTTTGATTTGGTTTTATTTGGTTTGATTTTGAGTTTGGCTTGATTGGATTTGGTTTGGATAGTGAACTCATAAACTCTAAGAGGTTGGATGTTGTCCTAGAGTAAACTTATCCACAACATGCTAATTTTACTAAGTGTGTAAAGAAGGATTCATCTACACACACCTAGCCAAACAAGATGATTTGGGTTTGATTTGATTTTGGATTTTGGATAATGAAATCATAAACCCTAAGATGTTGGATGAACATTAAGGGATATATTTTTTCACAAGGATTGATAATTTGACTAAATATGTGGAGAAGGATTCATCTACGCACATCTAATCAAACAAGATGGTTTGGATTTTATCTAGAGGATTTTTCAAAAGCCTAGCATGAATGATTTTTTCAAGATTTCCAAGAGTTGTTGGTGAGATGATTTTTGGATTTGATGTTTGAGAAAGGATGAAAGTGATTTGTTTTGATCCTAAGATGAACCTAAAAGGACTCTTGTATACAAGACCTCGGTGTTGAAGAACATGCAATACTTCCTATGTGAGATAGCAAAACCTTTGAAAGAGACTTAGATTTTGATAATAGTAAAATTAGTACCAATTGGGATTGTTCCTTGATGCACGTTTGTAAAAGTTGAATGTCAATATTTCTCTAAATTTGTAAAACATAGAAAAATGTTTCTTGCGAGCCTTTTGACTAAGACCTTTGGACTTTGGTTTTCATATTTTGATCTTTCAGGAAATCATTTGGAAGAGAACATGTGTGGGGTTCAATTCCTTCTTATCTTTTCTTAATGAATTCCTTTTACCACAAACACTCTCTTGATTCACTTTTCAAACTAGATGTCTAATGTCCTAACTTATTTTCATCCCACAAAGTGCATTATATGGAAATCAAGGAAATCAAGGAAAATTTTCCCTAATGTTGACTTTAGTAAGAGAAAATTGAGATGTAAATTCAAATACTTAGAAGCCTCTAAGGGTAAAATCCCTAGGGCAAGCAATAGCACTTGAATTTTTTCAAAGGTATTTGCTCTTCCTAAGGGTTTGAAATTTGGTGTTTATGTTGAATGCATTTTTTTCCAATGTTTTAGATATGAGAAAAGTGTTTTGATTCCAAAATGATGCACAAACCTAGGATAGAATGAGACAATAGTTGTTGAGTTCTCACTTGAATAAATCCAGCTAGACCTACTCTTAGTAGATGATTAGATGCTTCACCATACTAGCTCCTCTCCATGGCACACACTTATAAGGCCATCCAAGCATCAGTACCCATGAAACTTCCATGGCATAATTCTCATCTCTACTAAGAGCCATAAAAATGTGGCATGACTTTAGAATGACTATTCTTGCACCAAAAAATAGATAAGGATTTGGGCTTCTAAAAAAAAGGTTCTAGTATAGGCATTTCATTCATGGGGGATCATCCATATGAAAAGAGACCATTGCTACCCTTCTTGTTAGAACAATCCTTGTGATACTTGAACTTTCCTCAAGTACCCACACTTATATACCAGGTGGAAGTCACTTAGCTTTAGTGTGTTCCCAGTTGGGTTGTTCCCTAGGGTGATTACTTTTCCCACCAGTTAGGCCCTCTAAGGTTAAACAAAATCGAGCAAGAACATCTATAGTTTGATCAATATTTGTTTAGAAACAAAGAGAGAGCACACATGATATACTCAACTCACACTGACAAAATTTATTCAATTTTAAGAATCTAAATTGATGTTTGGAGGAAATCACTTATAGAACTTAATATTACCAAAAGAATTTTGATACTCAAGATCACTGTGAGGTGTGGGAGAAGTGCATATGAATTTTAGATGATATTACTTTCGATAAGAGATTGCAAAACATAAAAGGAAAATGTTCATTTTAACCTTTGAAGCAAGAATGGATTCTTTTTAAGCAACAAAATTTGTAGTGTGAAATTTGCTTGTTCAATTTCAAAATCCAAAAAAAAACTTTAGTAAGTTCCTAAGGTTCATTTTAATCCATTTGATTGTTATTTTTAAGCCCAAACAAAAATTATTGAGTCTTGAAAAGCTGAAACTAACTAAATCCCTGAGATGGAATTATAAGAGCTTCCAAAGTGTTTAAAAACACTTGATACACAAATGCACTAAAAGATATCGTGTATGTGTTATAATAGAGCTTGGATGTGCTAGAAGGTGCCATAGATGCACTGTAACAGTGCATGGATGGATCGAAAGATGTCATAGATGCACTATAAGAGGGCCTGAATGTGTTGGAAGATGTCACGTATGCACCATAGAAAGCCACATATGCGCTATAACGAGGTTTGGATGCACTGTAAGAAGTCGCATATGCTCTATAATAGGGCATGAATGCGCTAGAAGATCTTGCAGATATGTTGTAATAGATCATGAATGTGCTGGAAGATCTTTCAGATGGATTGTAATAGAGTGTGGATGTGCTGGAAGATCTTACAGGTGCGCTATAAGAGATCGTGGATGCACTAGAAGATCTTGTGGATGCATTGTAATAGAGATTAACAAACAAACCTATAAAAAAAAAACAAAATTAATAAAAAAAAAAGGTGTTAGATTTGTGATTTGTACCCTCCTAGTGCCAAAATGTTAATAGTGATCCTAGACCTACACAAATGCAAAGATAAAACACATTATTATTCCAATATGCAAGTTAGAAACAACATTCCCGTGAAATTCATTTGAAACATGAAAATAAGAAATAAGTGAAGAAAACAAGTAAAAAAACTATTAAATGCTATTTTAATGTCCAAACTCTCAATCCCATAGGGGAGTTGGCTCCATTTTGATGTGGAAAATGGCCCTTTCCAAATTCCTTGTAAGCTTCAATGATGAGAGTTGATCCTTGATAAAAACCTGCAATAACCTAGCTATGAAACTATGAAACTTGATGACAATGGATGAAAATAGATGAATGTGCACATTAATGCAAATAGGTGGAAATTCAAATTTCAGGAAGTGGCATGTTGGAGGGAGAAGAAAATGAAGTTAATGCCACTTGTCTCAAGGAAAAGGACATGTAAGAGGCTTTTAATGCCTTGTTGGATGTACAAATCCTTTTGGAGGGATTTTTTGAATTTGAGCAATAGTCCTTCTTTGATGCCTTTTTGAATAAAAATAGAGATTTAATAAATCAAATAAATTGATTTATTGTGCAAGTTGCAAAATCTAGAGGATTTGATGGATTAGGGTTAGGATTAATCATGATTTGATTAACTTTGATGAAGATTAGTTAATTTGACAATTTGACTTAGATTTTAGGATTTAAATAATTCAAAATGAGAGGAATAATGACTTTAGACTAATTAAATAAAGTTTGATCTATTTAATTAAAAGATAGAATATGATGAATTTAATCAAATAAATATTATTCGATTAAATGGTTAGCAAAGGAGATGACTCAGGATAAACTAGTGTGAGTAAATCAGGATCAAATGGATGGGATCAATCTGTACATTTTATGTTTCTACAACAATAAATAATCTACTACAAATTCTCAAATACTTTTGTACCCTTGCATGAAATATTTTAGACACCTCCAGCTCACTGCCTTCAAGAATCCAACACTTTGAAATTTGCACTGCTTTGCTGAATTTCACATCAATACCTCTACAATCCATATCACATTCATCACTTGCATCGATATTGTATCTATATTTCCTATCTCTTGTAGCTTACAACAAAATCACTCTTATTTATATCAACCTCAACCTTGAAAACCTTCTCCAAGGTCAACAACTATCAATTACATTCACAAATTTAAATTAGGTCAATACCTAAACATTCATGTCGTGGATAGAAATGAAGGAAACCCATATAGATTCTTAATTAGGACCCAAATAAATCCTAACATGCCTCAAAATTATTTTATAAACTTCACATGTAGTGGTAACACAAGGTCAACCAATACCCATGCTAAACACCATAAAACATTAATTGCACGCTTCCTTAAATCAATCTGAAACTTTTGGACAAAAAAATTCACTTGAAAAAAATCTAGAGTAATCCATAAACCACTTGATATCCAACAAAGAGTTCATCGAAACATAGAAATACTTCAACCCAAAACATCTAGTAAACCTTATCTACACACTAACATATGAAACACATAATGTATTATACCAAATCAAGCGAAACCTTAAATTATGAAAGATACAAACATTATAAATAACTTCCCAAATATGCACAACCTAAAGACAAATTGCGGAGAAATGTGGAGAAAATACATTTCTCCTGGACCACATAAAAATCACTAGAAATCTTCTTCACACACTAGTGAAAATATCTCTCTATACAACATTCCAGAAACCAAAATTCTAAATATAAAACCTACTAACAACCTTGAACAACATACCAAATCTACATAGGAATAACATCAACATAGAATAAACTTGAAGCAAATTCGAGAGCATGTTGTTAAAAATTGCACAACACTATTTTCTCTGTTTATCAAATTTTCTCAAAAGCACTTGGAACCCAAGTACCAGGGAAATCATCTCATCTCATTAATTCATTCCAACACATATCTAGATACTACAACATAATGATATAGTTTTCTACTTAGAAAACTTCCTCAATATCTCAACTACATATGCACAACCTACAACAACCTTTTTTCCTCTTTTTCAAAATTTTCTCAATATCCTCGACATCTTCATCATGTAAAAAAATTCCTTAACAAATATTTGACATTAATGAAAAAACCAACATGTTGACATCAATGACGACACCTTCATACTTGCAACAGTCTCTCCCTTTCTCATTGATGACAACACATGATGTGAAATTTTTTCAAAGACAACACAACAACTTTGAACACATTTCCTTATGATTTGCTTTCTTTTCTAACCCTGAGTAGATAATTTTTTTGATTTGTTCTCTCCATTTTAGATTGAAACAAGGTACCTTCTCTGAAGACTCCCCCTTAGGAGTAAACCCAACTAAATCAACAACTCTACAATAATGACAACATTCCTTACTACAACAATAACACTACATGGCACTAGCTACTCCCAGTGAGATGTAGCCACCAACATCAATCCAAAAAAGAGATGATTCCATTGATCCACTAGACTAATACACCTCCATATGCATCTGTACTATAGAAAATAGTATTTCTTGCTTGATTTGGGAATTATTCATGAGAAATTGGACTCAATGAGGCCTTGATTTAGTGTTACAAATTGTTTTACACGTTCACATTAGGTCTTGGACCCTTGTAAATGCATCTAACAATGTCTTGTAAAGGTTTTGTAAAGTGTTGTAAAAGAATTTCACACCTATCTAGACTGAATGAACCCATTTTCCCTTAATTCGATGATATAAAACGTATTTAATAACATTCTCACATGAATCTAGAAGGATTTTACTTTAAACTTAACTTTAATCTAGTGTTGTAATGTGTCTTACAAATTCACATTAGATGGTGTGCCTTTCTAGGCTAAGTGAACCTCATTTTAGTGTTGTAAAGTGTATTTAATCACACTTTCACATTGAAATTTTTGTCCCAATCCCTAATTGACCTTTACATCATCATTAATAGACCACTATGACCCTATATTGTGCATCTTGAGGTATAATTTGATCAAATACATGTTGAAATTAACATAAGAAGTGGAATTCCTCATTCCCCAACAACCCAGCTGGAAAATGGGCCCCTCTAGGAATAATTCACCATTTGTGGTGAATGAGTCCCTTCCATGTGGAACTGATTCACCCAAGGTAACAAATTAGTCCCGTTTGGGTCATTTTTAAGTTTTGAGTAGGAAATTTTGGATTTTAAGTTTTATTTTTCTCCATGTTGTCCTTAAGGATCTAATTAATGGGAAAATAAGGTGAATTTCCTATAAATACAAGCCTCTAAACCATAAATCATTACCATTATTCATTATTCTTCCATCTTTCTTCTATCTCAAGTCAATTAGGTTAGGGTTTTATCATCTCAACTCACCAAGATAGCATTTTTAGACATTCTAAGGCAGATTCTTCATATTGTTGCAGAAATCCAAGATCAATCATCATGGAAAGGTATTAATCCCTTCATTCCATTTCCATTCTTCATATTATTTCTTCATTTGGTTTAATTACCTAAAAGGGGTTTGACCAAGGCAAACATCCATGCCCTAACATTCAATATTTCTCCTTCTCTTCTTGTGTGTTTGTAGATTTAGAGATATTGAATGGTTGGAAATCATTAAAGATCAAGTTGCAAAGTTTTTGAAGATATATCCCTTTTGACTAAGTAAAAATATCCATTAAAATTCACCTATAGTGCCATAAATTATATTTTTAGAGGTGGACATTTGCCAGGAACCGAAGAGCAGACCGAGGGTTCTGATTCCTCTTTCATATTTTCAAAAATTTAAAAGTGAATTGATTCTCCATTAGTGGAAAATGGGTCCCACTGCTAGGCCTAAACAAGGTTTTCTGCATTTTTCGATACCCATTTGTCTGAAACGGGCTTTAGAACAGTTTCCCATCTCTAGGACTAATTCACCTAGAATGGTGAATGAGTCCTATTAGGCCAAATTTTTATCATTAGTAGAATTTCAAGTGTCATTTCCAATATCTAGCAAGATCTTAGGTGCACTTCTTCAATCTCATCCATTTCTGTTATAGTTTGCTTTCATTTCTAGGTGTTTTTGCATATCACAATGTGTTTTAAAACAACTTGCATTTCTTTAGTTTTATGCATTTAGATCATCTCATCTAGGCACATTTCATTCATATTTCCATTATACTTGCATTATTTTTAGTGAACCACCTTGGTTTTTGGCCTATCTCTCCTTTTAGGTGAAAAACCCTAAGAGTGCAAGAGAAGTACATAGACCCAAAAATCTATGGTTCATTTTAGCGAACCCGACTTTAGAATACATTTTATTTTCTAATTTGGAGTCCATCATACATCTATCTTCCATTTACCTTTCATTAGGGTTTGCATGGATTAATTTGCATGCTAAATTTTAAATTTTGCATTCATGAAAAGTGCATTTATGTTGCATTTTTGACATCTAAAATCATTAAAATTTTCTAAAAGTTTGCATTCTCATCTTAGGTCTACATCTTATAGCTCAGAAAACATCAACATCACTTAGAAATTTCTGAAAATTCTAACAAAAATCCCTATTGGGATTCATTCGCCACCTTGGGCGAATCATTCCCTTTTCATCCCTAAAACTAGCTTTTACAGAGCTGAAAACCCTGTTTTTGCACTTATGTTTCCTACCATTACCTACCTGTATCAATTGGTTGAGTTTCTATAACATACATTTTAGTAGATCTAGCTTAAATTAGCTCATTTCATGCATTGCTTAATTTCCATTTTGTGTTTTCTTTCAGATTGTTGCATAGTGTAATAAAAAAATTACCTTATTTCATATCTAAAAATTGCATTTCCTTCTAAGTCATTACATTGTAATTTCTTTCATTTTTCATCATAGCATATTTCTTTCAAAAGATGTGGCTTTGATTTGGTCAAAAATGGATTGTATAAGTACAACATTCCCTCTTATGAGTTCAATTTTGATTACAAGAATGATGTCTTTAAGAAACATGATCAAACCATTAACCCAATCCTTAATATTATATTGCCCATTGGTGAGAATGGTAGTGTAGATAATCACAATAATCATACTTTTTCTTCACCTGATATCTCTACTATTAGTGATGAAGGTATCTTGGTGAAGGAAGATACAAGCATCGAGGGTATTGATTGTTCATCTTCTCATTCCCCTTTAGAAGATGTTAGACAACAAGACATGAGATCATAGAAACATTCCTAAATATCACCCTCCACAACCATGACCATCAACATTTTCCTTCTCCTAATATCGCTCCTTGATGTCATGAGGATAGGCTATTATTAGAAGATATATCTCTTAAGAATAATGAGAATCTTGACCCTCCCTTACCTAATTCCTCCCCCACTTGTGATGAAGCTAATTTACAAACTTCAACCTTGAATGAACATATTATAAGCTCTTCTACCAGGGTATCCAATATGAAACAAGAAAATGAGATCTTCAAGAAAAATGACAATCAAATAGAATCTTCTCCTAATTTCCCCACTATTGATACAAAAGAGAATTCAACCATTGATCATTCTGCTAATTGTGATATAGTCATTTTAGAAGAACCAATTCATGACTTTCAAGAACATTTGATCCATAGTTCTCCTAAAGACTCTCCTAAGGATAATATCATGGTGGAAGCAAATAGAAACAATACTAATATGTCTTCCTTAGAAAAAGGGTGATTCTTGATTTCCCTTTATTAAAGATACATCAAACTAGGACCATTGAGATTATTAATGTACAAGTGTCCGTTAGATCCCCCTTAATCAATGGACCTCATACATGTACCATGTGGGACATCCTAACAACCCTTTAATTCTCTACCCACCTTCACATAAACAACAAACTCAAAATAAACCTGAACTTGTCCTTTACCTCCTAAGAACAATGTTTCATAGTAGCTAAGTCATAATAGCATTTCTCATACATATAACACTCGAAAAAATCCATAACTACCACAACCAACCCCAACTCCCTTACCATTTCCTAATCCTATCCTACCTAAACCTTTCTTTCCAGGTCAAAAGGAGTATGATCTTGAGAAACTTAAGAATACTCCTACTAAGATATCATTGTGGGACCTTATTCAATCCTCCCCTCACTATCACAACATGATCAAAATAGCCTTACAACAAGTTCTTGTCTCTTATAATGCACAACCAAATGAAATAGTGGCCATTATTCACGGAATAAAAAATGGTATTTTTTTCCACCAAAGTGAACTACCCTCTTTGAATGTGCAAAAACAAAATGATCCTTTCATTATTACAGTGCAATACAAATGAAAATGGATAAAGAGAACTCTTGTAGATATTGGTATGTCCTTAATGTGTGGAGTGTGAGCCTTTTGGATAGGCTTGGCATTGATCAATTGAACATTCAACCCAATTCTTTATCTATTAAGGGATTTGAAAATGTCAAAAAGAAACCACTCAAGGTAATCATTATACCTCTTATAGTTGGAGTGGCCACATTGAATACACCAATCCATGTTATTCCTTATAAAATTCCATGTAATCTTATCTTAGGAAGACTGAGGATTCATGCACTGAATGGGGTTTGCTCTACTCTTTATCATAAAATCAAATACATCTACAAAAATATAGTCCACATAGTTGACATTGATCCTGAGCCTTGTAGTGTCTTACAACTTGATAAAAAAAAGAAACATCTCTTGAACATATCAACATCAACCACACAAGTGGAACCCGTTCAACACAAAGACAAGCAACAACATATTGAACAAGTCACGAAGCTATTAGAAGATGATTGGGGTTGTTTGGATTTTGAACATGAATTCATGGGAGAGTACACGATCATACACAAAGATTCAAATAGGGTAAATGAAAAAGTAGACGACCCTTTGAAATCATCCATATAAACCACTTTATCCAATGAAACAAACTACATGACCACCTTTGACGACAATGATCACCAACCACCACCTAATCCAAAAGCAATGAAAAAGATTTATGGAAAAGGTTATGAACTTATGAAACAACTTGGCTACAATGGAAAAGGATGTGGTGCTAATTAACAAGGTATCCATAACCATATAGATCCTCTCACACACAAAAAAAATCATGGTCTTCGTTATTGTCCTTTGATAGAAATCACCAAGCCTGCACTCCATATCAACACCATCACAAACAATTCATCAAATCCAACCTTAATCATAGTGCATCCTGAATTGATCAACACTAGTGGTCTTGATCATTCTCCTTTGCAAGAAATCAAACAAAAAAATACATCATCACTTAATGTTAATGTCATCTCAACAAACACTAGTGCTTCAAATTCATTAGATTTTACATCTTCCTATATGGGAAAGAAAAATAATTTGCAATCAAAATATTTTTGCATAGGTATGACATCTTGTACATCTAAGAAAGAGATATGTTTATCACATAATCAAGAAACATCTTCTCCCATTGATCAAGAAGGCATCTTGTCAAGACTTCTCCAAGATCACTTGATCACCTTTCCTCCAAGAACTTGAAATAAATTCTATTACAAGACTTCATTTTGCACCTATCACAAAGTTCATGGTCATTCCACTAATGAATGCAAGGCTTTGAGTAGTAAAATCAAACATTTTAAGGAGTTTGGAATTATTCCTTATGTGGGGGCACCTAATCCCTCTAATTGATACTAATTTTCACTCTAGCATTCATTTCATTAATCACGTCATTTGACACTTTTCCTGCACTCAGTGGGGGAAAGGGGTTAGGTAGCCTTGTCCTCGTATGTCACTTGGTATTTCCAATTCTGGATAGTCATTAACCTTTCATGAAAAAATAAGAGCAATCTTGGGATGTGGATGGCATTCCTTAAGTGGGCTCACATGTGACATATTACCTTATTCATGACATAGAATATCGGAAATATATGACTTGGCATAGGTCTTTCCGAGTGAGCTCTCATGTCCTCTTCTACTTTAAAGAAATTTCTCACAATAATGGTGTTAGCAACCACTTTAAAGTGGGTGCATACACTAACACTCACATTTCATTGTGATTTCTTTCTTCTTGCAATGTGTCCTCTTCTTTGTGGTATCATTAGGCTTGATTCCCTCCAAGAGCGTGATACTTCTTTTGACACATCCTCTCTTGGAAGCATTAGATACAATGTTCCCTAATATGAGACATTGCATGAACTAAGCAAAATCCCTTCGAACATTCCTTGCACTCTCTTGCATTGACAATGTCTATGAGTGTCAAGCATACAAAGTTTTGCTTACCTTATAGAGCTTGAAATTTTTTTCCTATGTGGCACCTTATTAAAGTTATTAGGAGGTATAAATTTGGTATGGTTGAGTGGGAAACCCATTCTGAGGCATGAATTTTCCCCATATCCACCTTCTTTTTTTCTCACCCCGCATACAACTAGAAGTTTCATTGCCCCGGATTGAGTATAATTAGGACTTCTCACTCGAAAAACAGCCAAGAGTTTTGTTGGCTCAAAGTGAGTATGCATTTTTGGATAAACAACCTAGATCTGATCCACAATTTGTTTGAAAAATAGTCGAGGCTTGATCCACCTTTTCATTCTCATCTTTCTCTTCTTCCTATTACTTGCCATTGCATGATCATGTATCTTGTTTTTCTACAAATCATTCACTTTCACACCTCTCTAGACTTAATGAACCCATTTTCCCTAAATTCAATGATATTAAATGTATTTAATAGCATTCTCACATCAATCTAGAAGGCTTTTAAATTAAACTTAACTTTAATCTAGTGTTGTAATGTGTCTTACACATTCACATTGGATGTTGTGCCTTTCTAGGCTAAGTGAACCTCATTTTAGTGTTGTAAAGTTTATTTAATCACACTTTCACATTGAATTTTGTGTCCCAAACCCTAATTGACCTTTACATAATCATTAATACTCCCCTGAGACCCCATATTGTGCATATAGAGAGATAATTTGATCAAATACCTAATGAAATCAACATAAGAACTAGAATTCCTCATTCCCCAACAACTCAGCTGGTAAATGGGCCCCTCTGGGACTAATTCACTATTTTTAGTGAAGGAGTCCCTACCAGGTGGGACTGAGGGTGGCGAATTAGTACCATTTGGGTCATTTTTTAGTTTTGAGTGGGAAATTTTGGATTTTAAGTTTATTTTTCTCCATTTTGGCCTTAGGGTTCCAATTAATGGGAAAATAAGGTGAATTTCCTATAAATAAAAGTCTCTAAACCCCAAATTATAACCATTCTTCTATCTCAAGTGAAGCAGGTTAGGGTTTTATCATCTCAAGTCCCCAAGATAACATTTTTCCGACATTCTAGGGCATATTCTTCATTTTTTTGCAACAATCCAAGATCAATCATCATGGAAACATATTAATCCCTTCATTTCATGTTCATTCTTCATATGATTTCTTCATTTGGTTTAATTTCCTAAAAGGGGTTTGACCAAGGAAAACCCCCATGCCCTAACGTTTAATATTTCTCCTCCACTTCTTATGTGTTTGTAGATTTAGACATCTTGAAGGATTCAAAATCATTAGATCAAGTTGAAATTTTTTTTAAGGCATCTTCTTGTTGACCAAGTTAAAATATCCATTAAAAGTCATGTATAGTTAGAAAATAGACTTTAAGAGGTGAACACCTGTCAGGAACCGAAGAGCAGATCGAGGGATTTAGTTTCCTCTTATGGATTTTTAGAAATTAAAAAATGGATTGATTCACCATTAGTGGTGAATGGGTCCCATTACCAGGCCTGAATAGGTTTTCCTACATTTTTAGATACCCATTTGTCTGAAACAGGCTACAAAACAATTTCACAAATCTGGGACTAATTCGCCTAGAATGGCGAACAAGTCTCAATAGGCCAAAATTTTAGCATCAACAACATTTCCAATGCCAGTTCCAATCTTTGGAAATATCTTAGGTGCACCTCTTCAATTTCATCCATTTTTGTTATAGTTTGCTTTCATTTCTAGGTGTTTTGCATATCATAATGTGTTTTCCAACAACTTGCATTTCTTTAGTTTTCATTCAATAATCAATATCTTTCTTT
>VDFB02348885.1:0-29537 GCA_007258455.2 Sequoia sempervirens | reverse complement strand
TCCCTCCCTTAAGCCCACCCTCCACCTCCTAATTACTCTCGGGTATATAGAGAGGAGTAAGAGGGAGATAAAAAGAGAAATAGAGATAGAGATATAGAGTAGGAGAGATGGAGGGAGAGATAGAGTGAATGAGAGAGAAAGGGGGGAAAGGGACAGATAGCTCAATAGATAGAGGGGGGAAGAGGTGGGAGTGACATAGATAGTGGGAGATATAGAGAGCGATAGGGAGAGATATATCAATAACCCTCTGTATATCTCTATCTATTCATCCTTATCTCTTTATCTCTCTACCCCTCTCTATCTCTTTGTCTCCTTTTCTATTTGTATGTTTGTCATTATCTCCCTCTATATATTTTCTTCCCTATATATATTTATATTTGTCTCCTTAAGTGTGCAATGGGTACATTGAAGAGGTCTTAAAGGATAACTATCATATCGTTAATCAAATGGCATGCTACCTTGAGCATAACTCCCCAAGGACACATGCCATCCTTGGATTGTTGACATGAAACAACCAATCAAAATATAGTTTTTCTCTCTCATATTAATATATATTACTATTCTATTAAATATATATTATATTAATTATATTTTGTATTATATAAAAATATACTTATTATTAATTATTAATTATAATAATTTTATACATATTTAATAATTTTGTTAAAGAATATAATATCTAAGTATGATAAGTTGAATAATTATATTATTTATTATGTAAAATATAGCTAATATATACTTAACTATATTGCAGAATATTAAAACCTAGCTAAATGGTGCCAAAATTTTGAGCTTAAAACATATTGTAAAAGCTAATGAAACCAGGTTGTAACTTGTCAAATTGGAGAAGTGAAAGGTCAATGTCAGCGCCGAGGAAGAGTTTGGAGTAGTGAAAACAAGGTCAATGCCAATGCCGAGGAAGAGTTTGGAGGAGTGAAAACAAGGTGAATACCAGTGCCGAGGAAGAGTTTGGAGTTAAAACAAGGTCAATACCAGCGCTGAAAAAGAGTTTGGAGGAGTGAAAAGAAGGTCAATATCAGTGCCGAGGAAGAGTTTGGAGGAGTGAAAACAAGGTCAATACCAACGTCGAGGACGAGGTTGAGGGCACTCACAGAAAATCCACCACCAAGGGGCAATGAGTACTGTAAGTTTGGCACCCCCATTCTCTTTAACCTTCAATTTTCATGCCTAGTTTCCAAAGATCTTCTCGTACATTAGCACCCCCATTCTTGTAAAATGGTATAAGATAAGGCGAGAAAAAAATAAAATAGCTTATACATAACATATCCACCTACAATCCCATTCAAGCATTTTAATTGATTCCTTGGGTATATAAAACAAAAAGTCATACACACCAGCGGTGAGATAAATCGAAACAACCCTTGATCATTTTATTTGCAAAATTCGAATATGCTTGTACAATGGAGAGACATGAGTTTGAATTAATCATATCAATTCAAATGCAGTCTTGTCATAAAACATCAAATCCCCATGAATTCAAAACCTACTACAGAATGACTCAAAACCTAAATTGCATTTTCCCTAAAACCATCAGACTTTACAATTTGCTCTGCAACTTCATCTAGACTCGACCAAAAATATCTAACTTGCTAACTCGTACTTCTAACCTTGAAATACTTCTTATAGAAAAGGGAGGAGCAAACAAGCATCGGGCCAGAAAGCACACATGTCACCAGCCAATTGGATTGCCTTGTACTCTTCATTAGTTGGCCAATCAAAATTGATCACCTCATTCACCTTGATAGTATAAGGTTTGTACTTAACTGCCACCTAATTCGCTTCTCTTTCAAAAGACTCCAAGAATGAGCTGGTGCTAATGATTTTTTCCATATAGCTCACCAACAAATCATAATCTGAGTTACCTTATTTTTCAGGGTTTTGTAGTCCAAACATGATATAAAGTGGCTCTTACACTTTTTGTGATTACTGTAGCTTGTGTAACAGGCCCCGTGGATACTGTTCTAATTGTAGGATACATGAATAGGGCATAAGGATTACAACAAAAATGTATGGGAGATCTGATTTTATGAATTTTTTATCCATGTGCAAACCTAATGGGTTGTTTCTAAAACAACTGAATATAAATGATATACAAACACACACACACACATATATATGTATGTATATGTATTTTTAAATGTAAATAATGTAAATGCAATTACTGGATGCTCTCCTAGAACAATAAATGCAACATATCAATTATTAAAGAAATCTATATCTATGTATATAAATGTGTATTTCTAAATGCAAGTGTAAATGCAAAGAGCATATGGTTTTGTAGTGCTATAGATACAACATATCCATAAATTAATGTAATTGAAATTCTAAAGTCTTCAACACATATAATATGAAATCAATCATGTTGGTGTTTTTTCCTGTAAACCAGGTTGGTCTTCTAATCTAGTCTTTGGACTCTTTCATCAGTCATCCTACCTTAAAACATGCAAAATCTCACAACAATTAGACATAGGAAGATTTAATATGACTTAAAAAATATTTATTGCCAAAGCATAAACTTATGATGACTTAACCAGGCCTAGCACACACTCCCTCCCCATTAACCACTTAGACATATAGAAATTAAATGTAAATTTGCTGCTATTTTTAGTCATGTAGGTGTCCAATAAACCACTTGGTGGTGTTTCCCTTCAAGTTTATTTGCTTGAATGAAGAGAAAAAGTCCTTTGATTACAATTAGAGAATACATTTGAGGCCTTGGTTGTGTAACTGGTGGACCATAGTCACATTTAACACTTATTACAAAGTTTGGGAGTTAAAACGTTAAGTAGATTTGATTTGTGATGGACACATTTGGTTGGTAGTAACAATAACTTGCAATCTATCAAGACTTGATTACCTTATAAACTGTGAAATTCTAGCGATGAAATGA
Source organism: Sequoia sempervirens (assembly GCA_007258455.2). Taxonomy (NCBI): domain Eukaryota; kingdom Viridiplantae; phylum Streptophyta; class Pinopsida; order Cupressales; family Cupressaceae; genus Sequoia; species Sequoia sempervirens. Next base: position 26,626 of record VDFB02348885.1, on the reverse strand, counting down.
TAGATTAATCATAATGTCACCTTGGGATCACATCACCATGAAAGAACTTCATCCAAAATCCTTATGAGTGCATGTACCACCAAATAGGTATTTTTCAGATCTGTCTTCCTCCAGCAAGGGAAATTCAGGAAGAGAAGAGGAAAGAGAGACATGTAGTATGTCTAAAAGAGGGAGATCAACTAGAGGTAAAAAGATTAGAAGAAAATTCCGTAAGCACATGGAATTTTTTCTTGCTGAAGGGGGGTCATGCTCTTATGATGATGAGAGCATAGGCGGCGTCGAGGTGCCCCTTGAGGGGTACAAACATCACAGGAAACAATGGGTACCAAGGAACTTCCTCCAATAAACACCGATTTTTGTGTGTCCATGAGGATATATGCATAGCACCATCGTCATTACATGGTTGGGCCTATTTTGCATGGGCCCGGCATAAAGGTCTGTTATGATAAAGTTACTAAATTGATGAAGTATGTCAGAACCTATTATAGTTACAAAGATTGGATGCAACTAGTTTGATATACATGAAGTATGCGTAGGTGTGCACTGTCAACAAATTATATACTACTAAAAGATAAGGATCAAAATAAAGGAGTGGCTATGTACAATGGCCAGGAAGGCCAAAAGATCCCGAGGGGAATATTGGGGTTTATAAATAGTACATGACACAGGTCAACAAATAAGCAACAATTGCATATTTGGTAGCGTGTATTCGTATGTGTGATAAAATCAATAATTGCAGGGGAAGAGTTGCTAATTGATTACAATTTGAATCGCATAGATACAAACACAGTTACTATGGGGGTGGTATGTACTATATACCATTTTACCCCAACCTCCAATTAATGACTCCAATATACCATTTTATTCTTATGTTTTTTTCCATAAGTCTATTGGTTTCATTTTGGTAATGTTTTTTTATATTTAATTTTTGTCACAGGGGGACATTGATTGTACGAAGAAGGCTCTGGCCCAGAGCACAGATCGCGATGTATCTTCAACCACTTCTACCCGACAATTTTACCTCATTGTAATTATACAAATTAGATACAAGGAAATTTTTTTATTATTATGTTTTTTTCATAAGTTTTTTGGGTTAATTTCAATAATGTTTTTAATATTATTGTTGCATTCGATTGATCGGGGAAAGGCACCAGTAGTAGAGGAGAGCATCCATACTGAGGTGCAGTCAATATTTTCTGATGATTACATGGCTTATTCAGCAAACCCTTCCGATACAATAAAGAAGCTCATGAAAATATGCAATGAAGAAATGACTGAGTTGATGTTCAAAATGCATCAAACAAATGAGATAAGAGAGAGGGTTAAAGTATTGAGAGAGAGATTACAAAACTTGCAAGTAAGCTGTCATGATGTCTTTAATTATAACATAAGTTCATTCATGGTTTTATATTTTGTACTCTTTTATGTCATGAACTAAAATATTGTTGTTTTTATAGGGTTATTTGCCTCCTCATGATGCTTTTGGTCATGATCAGGGTACTCCAAGTGCTTCCCGAGGAGTAAGGGTTGGTACAAGTGTCCATCCTAATCTTCCTAGGCATACATCACATTATCTAACCCCATCATCCGTGCCTATATTGTCCTTTGAAATGTCGGAAACACATACCATGTAGGCATCCATTAATGCACCCTCTGGCAGCGAACACATACCAGAACATGCGTCAGGACATGTACCTGGGGATGCAGAGGCCACTACTACTGGTGATGTTTTAGCAGCATTTCCTGGATCTTCGCATATTACTAGTACGGGAATATTTTCGGTCACACTTGTGGTGACCGAGGATTTCATTCCCATAAAGATAGAGAAGGTCCTAGGTACTTTAAATTTTTTTAATTATTATTCTATATAATCCAATTGGAAATTTGCCCCATTGATCACTCTTTTTAGACCATTGATCCATGATCATTTTCTTGAGGAAATGATGTTTTTTATAAACATCTAAGTGATATTACATTGGAGCTCTTCGGGCCCACCATACGTACACGGTGGAATGCCCAAAATGAAGATTTAAAAGATGAGCTCATTAACCATTTAGTTGTGCTATTTGGTGATAAAACATTCAACCAAATTAAGGTCTTTAAGAAAGTTGGTACCTATCTAAAGTATGCGAGGGACCAATATAGGTCACATTTAGAGAAGAACAAAAAGTACGAGCATCCCCCCATGATTCCGGATAGGAAGTGGAAGGACTTGGTGTCCGATGGAAAGGAGAAGGCTGAAAAAAAAAAGGAAAGACACCACCAGGCCAAGGAAGGTATGTGATATAGAAGCATAAATCTGCAAAAAATCCTGATTAATTGCAATTTTTTAAAAAAACTGCAGGCTGGACAATTTTTTTCCTAATTTTTAAAAAAATCATTGACTTTTAGTCAAATTATTTTCCATTTCAAACTTCAAATCGTAAAAAGCGTGTTTAAAATCTGCAAAAAATGTGAATAAAATTGAGCTGATTTTTAGATTGCAAAAAAAACCATGAGACCATGGCTTGTTGCTTACTATTATGCTTTGATATATTTTTTTCACCAAGCATCCATAGCTTCGATTTTGAAAGCACCTATTTTTAGGCTTTAGCCATAGCAACAAGGCAATGGCTTGTTGTTTGATAAAATGCTTTGGTAGACATGTATGAAAAATGCATTAGCATGAACCAGTACGTTGAACAGCTGAAAAAATGTCTCAAAGGAAATATAGTCTCATGGTGATGGAATGCCATGATGAATGCCATGAAAAGAAATTGATATGGATTGTCATAGCATTCCATCACCGTGAGATTGCATTTCTTTTAGGCATTTTTTCAAATAATTTGTTGGTGGTTTTTTATGCTGTTAACTAGGTTTGTCTCCTAATCTACCTATGGAATTGTCAATTCCAATCAAGGGTAGCTCGGAGAACCTGGACCAACTGACGAGGATTTTAAAATAACCTCCTACACTTTGGGTTCTACAAGACCCAAGAGGGTGATCCTATAATGTGTTTATGATCTCTGCACCAAAATCATAAGCAATCATTAACAAAATTACAAATAATCCCACAAATGGCTCAACAGAATAGGATATCACTAAAATGAATTGGCCTTTCACCAGTAATGTCAGCTACCTAGAGCATGAGATACTTACAACATTATTCCCATATCTTATGAGTAGTCATTTAATTTGCAAATTTGGTGGCAAGCTAAAGCAAAAACATCTGGAGACACAAGATTTACAAACTTGTACAATTTAGATCGGTGCCATATACCATTGGGGAGTCAAACTCATAAGCGGCCACAATTCGTTATGATTTAAATACTACGGCATATAGGATCTAACAATGTTGCATTACAACATTATCAATTTCTACCCCAATCTAATACTTCTTATTTAATATTTTTACAAACATACCCATCCATGATTTCATCCAAACATTTTAATTAATTCTTTGAATTAAAGCCAAGATAGAAAACACACACATTGAGATGATGAGATGAACATCATAATCCTTGATTATTTTATTCAAAACATGATATATTTGTACAGAAGAGAGACTCGAGCTCAAGATATATCATCTTAGCTTGAAATTTTGATACTGTTATAAAACATGTCATCTTCACAAGTTTAAAACTATTACAAAATAACCCAAACCTAAATTTCCATAGTATTCACAAAAGTTCTTACAATTTCTTGCTCTACAACTTTACCTAGACTCGACTACAAAAGATATCTAACTTGCCAGCCCTAATTTCTGGCCTTGAAATCCTTCTTATAGAAAACAAAGGAGCAACAAGCATCAGGCCAAAAATTACACATGTCATTGATCAATTAGACCGGTACATCCCATTTCAAAACTGAAAACACAACCACCAAACCCTGGAGCATCTTTTTATTGATTCCACTCATTGCAAAATAACCACAGCATCTGTTACTCCTCAAAAATTGCACCCAAAACCGCCATGGAGCAAAACCAAAATTCAGTTATACATAACTATTGAGCTATCAGTTGCCGGTACTATACACCGCTTCACTCCTCGATTAAGTACTTGTCCAGCCAACTTCACATTCCTCATCACATTAGGCCAATTAAAATCCATCACCTCCTTCATCTTGAGCTATAAAGTGGGCACCGCAACTTTGGTTGACTCCTTTCAAATGATTCCACAAATATGCTAGTATTAATTATTTTATCCATGCTATTTACCAGCAAGTCATGATTTGAATCATTACAAATTAATTTAATTTGTTCATTAATAACCTCCTCTACCTTTTCCTACCATTGCTGCAATGTCTGAAAATTTCCACTTGTATCCATTACATTTGGCAGGAAAGTGTCATCCCAATCATCAAAATTCTTTATTAATTCCCTAATTTTCTTACTCGGATCATCAGGCAAGGCCTGGAATCCCTTCAATGATTTCAGAAAAATTTGAGTAGGCTTTAATGATTGGGGCCTATTATTCACATCAAACCTAGAAGCCTTAAACATAATGTCTAAATCAGTGGCCCTAGGGATCCATTTTTCAATCAGGGGCAGAATCACCTCCTTGTCTCTGTTAATATTTTGAATTCCCTCCAAGAATAAAGAATAAAAAGAATGTACAACTGGTAGCTTAGAATCAATCTTTTCATTTAAATGCCTTATAACGGTGTCTACCACCTCATTGTGCTTGGCCATAGCATTATCCTCACTCACCCTTAGGGTAGCCTGTAATTCTGTAACTTTGTTTATCATCTGCTCTTTGGTAGGATCTGTAGAAAGCTCAACCTCTTCTTCAACTGGCCGTGGTGCAGGGCTATCAATAGCTATCTGAATTGGGGATCTAGGAATAGAAATGATTGGAACAATAGGGGGTAATGACCCTGAAGCAGTAGGTATTGCTCTAGCAGCAGTGGCATTGGAAGATTCTCCCACCTGCCCATATCTCAGCCTATCTACTTCAGATTGCAACTCAACATTTCTTTGTTGTATCCTACTATACCCCCCAATCATTGTGTTATATTTCTCCGTCAAGCTTTTCTTCTCAGCCTCATCTCTTTTAGCTGTTGTTTGGGCCAATTTGGCCACATTCAATGTTAAGCTTGTGGCCTCTATTATTGAGGTTTCAGAGACTCTCTTGATGATGATCCCACCCCTTAAATTTGGACTGAGATCAGCTACATTTGGTTTTCTTCTCTGAGGTGCTAAAGCCCATATCGCCAAATTTTCATACTCCTCACTAAAGGTAGAGTCTTGTAGTGCTGCATTGACTTCCTCCTCATTGCCTTGCATAGGGTGCTTTGATTGCATGATAACATTAAAAGCTATAGCATCAACAATGTCCCATTCAAGGAGAAGTAGAACACCAGCTTGAGACACAATTTGCCTTCCTTCATCAGGGGTGAGGTTCTTGAACTGCTCTATTAGCTCGGTTTTGACCTCATCATCATTTTCCTGATCAGACCTGTCAGGCCTTGTTTCTCTTCTTTCCTTGCATTTGTCTTGATATTCCTGAAGTTTCAACCTCTAGACCAACTGCAAGAACATAGGAGTCTTCACAAAGGCATCATCATCCAGGAATGCCTTGCAGGCCACCATCCTTGCATCCTGAACATTCTATCCTTTTATATCTATATTAGTCAACACCAATTGTGCTGACTTAGGAGGTGAAGGGGTGCCAACTTGCATGTCTTGATCAGTGACAATTATTTCATCCACCGAAGTGTCTTGTGGTTCCTCAATTCTTTGCCTCTTAGGGCTTGGCTCTGGTGGCGGCTCCATAGGGTCATCTCGAGGTGGTGAATCAAAATCCACAATCTTTATTCCTCCAGGCTTTCTAATCCCTTGGCCAAATTGTGATGAGGCTTTCATTATTTGTTTACCTTTTCTGTCTCCAACCTCTTCATCACTGCTATTATCTCTTTTTCTTCTGTATAAGGGCCTATCAATTGGTGGCTGACAAATTGGCCTTTCTTCCATAGGCCTCACCTCCAATCCCTAGATTTTCAAATCTACCTCCAAGTTTATCTTCTTGGTTCTCAGGGTGCTCATGATTTCTCTAAAATTACTCATCAAGAAATCAATTCTTTTGTGAAATGGAGTGAACTCCATTAATGGATTATACTTCGGATCCAACTTATGCACTAAGGCCAACAATTTCTCATAGGCAATCCATTTTTCTTTATTCAATTCTTGCCTACCCAAATCAAATTCATTCCTAATCAAATCTTCAGGAAAGTTGAAAACATGGGAAAATTTGCCACCCTTGATTCTTTGTCTAAACAAAGCAAAGAATCCCTCAGGATCATGTTGCCTTACAGATCCATTCTTCAAATGGTAATCATTAAAAAATTGATCAAAATGAACCCATCCACCTTTGGAAAATACAAAATCTGAGACAATAGTATAATCAGGGAACAAAGTTCATTTTCCTCTTCCTATCAGGTTATCTTCATGGATGCATCCCAGCTACCACAAAACCTCTGCAAATCCCATTCTTGATGGTACATTGTATGGAAGAATATGGGGGGTTCTTTGGAAACCATAAACCCTTAAGATAATGCTTATAGGGTATGGAATGATGTCACCCCAATTATGACATACTTTTAACTCAGGCCTTCTTGCTTTGGGCTAGAGAAAATCATGCAAATCCTCAGGAATTCTTGGCATATTTACCATTAGTCTAGCCCTGAGCCTAGAAGCAAAGCAGTTGTCAAACTACACATAGCTAGCATCCCTCTTGTTGTAAGACATGTCTGCACTCTAGGCCTGTACTGGTAGCCTTTCTCCATTTACCTTTTTCCTCAATTCCATCTTCTTTGAGAAGAAGCTGACATTCTCATACAAGAACATATGTACCTAAAGAAAGGAACACTAGTGTCCCCCACAAATAAGTTCAACAAACCCTCATGCATTCTTTCAGCAAGGAAAGAAGCATAATCATATACTACAGAGAAATTGGGATGCTGAATCTGAGCCCCCATAAACATATAGGCAATGGGCATCATAGTATTAGGACTGAAACCTAAAATTTGGCAAAGTGAGTAGAAGGTTGCCAAGAAATGATCAGCAAAACAATTTAACCCGAAAGGTTCCTGATTAGTCGGGCTAATATGAATCATGGAACTGCCTGCCTTGGCTAGATGAGGAGGAAGCAATTTTGATCTGAAAAAAGGTTGAATCTTGGCATACTCTTATTTCATCTCCTCAAAGTCAATCTGGACTAAGAATGAACCATTTTCACTCAAATCAAAAACCCTCTGAATTACATCTGCATTTACATTTAGTAAAACCTCACCATCATTATCCCTTATAACCCTTGTGACAGGATCATATCTCGCAGCTACTGCCAGGAGGAGGTCAACATCAAGGAACACATTCGGTACTACAAGTTTTCCCATATCATACCTCCAACCATTTGAAAAAGGATGAGGTGCATTTCGCTGGCCATACCATCTTCTAAACAGTTCTAAACCCGTCATTGGTACCCTAGCATCTGCAATGTTGTAGGTTCTATATCTCAACCCTTCACCTAAGGTTGTCCCTCTCATCAAAACCAAACCCCTCTTCTTGTCATTTGTTGATAGGAGAAATTGGTCAAGGAAATCATCATACAGATTCCTCTGCATGTAGTCAATATGGCCAGAATGTTGTTTTGTTGGCGCCATTTTAAACAACTAGGGCTTCTCGAAAAATCAAATTGTGAATAGACTAGTGCTACTCAAAATAAAAACACAGTAGAATTTGCAATTTCCCACAATTCAAGAGAAATAGTAACCCTAAAATATTAATTCAGAAAAACCCTGATCAACATAGCAAAGCTTTTCACAAGAAACACATTCAGACAGAATAGTGATGAAGAAAATAACTCACAGAAATTCGCGTTCTGCAGAAAATCAAACTCTTGCCAAAATTGCTTTTGAAAGCTCTATCTCTGGTTTTGGACTGCTTCGAAGATGCTTGAATGCCTTAGTGGTGAAAGTAGTCTACAATTAAACACTTGAACTTTATGAACATTTCTGATAGACATCTCATCCGCCATTAAATCCTACTTGCATACAACACCAACGCCTTCAATTGTATTTGACACAGATTTAAATCTCCACCATCGATCTCTTGTTTCAGTCAGATCATCGAACGGTCCTCCTTAAAAATGCTCACAATGCCTTCCACATCATCCCCAGGGCCCACCATTATATGTAGCACTAGGAAGATACACGTGGTGCAATGCCAACGCCTTCAATTGTATTTGACACAGATTTAAATCTCCACCATCGATCTCTTGTTTCAGTCAGATCATCGAACGGTCCTCCTTAAAAATGCTCACAATGCCTTCCACATCATCCCTAGGGCCCACCATTATATGTAGCACTAGGAAGATACGCGTGGTGCTCGCCCGCGATATCACGATTGCTCAAGTTGGGATTGCGCGATAGCGGGCAACCGTTGATCTCTTCATCGGTGACTACAATCAAGTAAAACAAGGGACAGTCTTAAGGCCTATTCGCTGAGCAGCTTTTTCATCAAGATTAAAACATCACCATTCATTATAAACATGTGCACCGCTCAGGCGATTTAGTAACCCACTTGATAACACACTAAAGTCAAATGCATTTATTAAATCATTTTATTTTCTTTTCAGACATCAACAACCTGGGACACGTGGTGATCGCCCGCGATATCGTGATGGCTCAAGTTGGGATCGCGATATGGTGGGGAACGGTCAGGATGTATCTGCAAGGAGATCAACAACCATCAAATAACCCCTGTAAAACATTAAACATTACTTAGGAGGAAAAACCTGAGGAAGGGGATGCGGCTTAGAGCAACAACGGTCGATGACATAAAGTTGTTTTAAAAACATAAGGCACAAACCTGACTCAGACTTTGGTAAATAAAAGGAGGCCAACAATTAAATATTTATCATTTTATTAAAAGGGGCTAGGCCTTAGACGAGTTAATGAGACATAGGTTGTTTTCTTTTTTAAAAACCTTCTCCAAAAAGTAATGATAGAACAAACCCATACCAAAGATAGAAAACCAAGGGTTTATGAAAGCAAAGTAATAACTCCAGCCCTAGGCACCACTCGGATAAACAAGACCAGCCAATAATAAAAGAAATCCTAGATGTAAATTTGAGGCTCCATCACAATTCACTGCCTTGTCTATGTTATTGCTTACTATTATGCTTTGGTAGATTTTTTCCAAGCATCCATAGCTGTTCGAAGCACCTCGCTTGAGGTTTTTACTTTTAGCCATAGCATGAAGGCTGAACTCATGACAAAATGTGGTAGAATAGAAAAGCGGGAGTGAACTATTTGAAAAATGCTTCAAAAAATGTGGTCTCATGGTGATGGAATGCCTCAACAAATGCCATGACAAGCGCCTCTATGGATTGTCATGGCATTCCATCACCATGAGATCTCACATTTCTTGAGGCATTTGTACCAGTCATTGCCTTGTCTATTGCTTACTATTATGCTTTGGATAGATTTTTTCCAAGCATCCATAGCTTATTTAAAAGCACTTATTTTAGAATTTAGCCATAGCAAAAGAAGGCAATGAACTATTTGATAAAATACTTTGCATATGTATGAAAAATGTAGAAGGACAAGGCAAATTGAACGCTTGAAAATAAAGTCTCAAAGAAAATGGGAATTGATGGTGATGGAAATCGCCATGATCTAATTCCATGAAAGCAAATTGCTAATGGATTGTTATGGCATTCCATCACCGTGGAGATCGGTGATTTTTTAGGGCATTTTTTCAAACAATTCACTACCTTGTCTATGTTATTGTTTACTATTATGCTTTGATAGATTTTTCCAAGCATCCAGCTTTGCCCTGGAAGCACCTATTTGAGGTTTTACTTTAGCCATAGCAAGATGAAAAAATGGTAGCATAGAAAAGGTAGTGAACTATTTGAAATAGGCTGTTCGAGTGGAAAGATGGAATGCCGCTAACTAATGTCATGAAAAGAAAATTGCTATGGATTGTTATGGCATTCCATTACCATGAGACCACATTTCTTTGAGGAATTTTTTCAACCAATTCACTGCCTTGTCTATGCTATTGCTTACTATTATGCTTTGATAGATTTTTTCCAAGCATCCATAGCTTGTTTGAAAGCACCTATTTTGGGCTTTTAGCCATAGCAGCAAGGCAGTGAACTGTTTGATAAAATGCTTTGGTAGACATGTATGAAAAATGTGGTAGCATAGACAACTATCACCATCTGATATTTATGTAGTTGTAGTATGTTTTGTGCAATGTAATCAGTTATATGAATATAACCAACAAATATCTATTTTCTATAATTCATGGATTGAACTCTGTATTTTATATGCTCTCAATGTCTGTATGTTATGGAAATGCCATTAATTTTTTTTAAAAAAGTAGTATGCTATGTGTGATAATATCAACAATGTAATTATATACTGATTACTCTTTCTTTTTACATAATCTAACGTATTTCAAACTTTCATAGGTTTCCCAACACATCGAAGGCAACAAAGGCAAGACTAGAAAAACATGAGCAACACAAATTTGGCTCTGGTGGTGATATGAAATTAGCCGCACGAATTGTAAGTATTAATAAATGAAATATTGCATCCAAATTATAATAAATTGAAAATAATTTTGGTTTTGTCACGCATAAAAGAAAAAAATTCATGATCTTCTCAAAAATGCAGGGCTCCTCAATTCAACAGAAGTTCCCACAGAAGAGCACCCTAAGATTACCTTCCAAAGCAAGTGCCATGGGAGCCACATGGCAATGCTCTGCGAGTCTTGACTATAAACACACCTTCCATTGCATCTCGCATTAATTTAGGTAAATAAAATCAATAAAGTTTATTTAAAATTGAATACTTGTGCAATCTATTCAATATTAATTTCCACCATAAAGTAATTACATGCCTATTTGTTTTAAACATTCAAGTAATGATAATACTACACATGACATTGGAATGAAGCCTAGTGAGGGTGGAGCACAACCTACAGATGAAGGTCATGGTGTGCATCCTAGTACTTTAGAGCATGTAGAGTGTGATCAACATGTTGAGCATGACCAGGCTAGAGAAGATCAAGAACATGATGTGGCCCCATCAGGTAAATAGGACCACTATAAAGTTCTTTTAAAAATATTTAATTGCAATTGGTATTAATTAATGTAACCTTCGGTGGTTTCAACTTTGAGCATGTAGACCGTGATCAACGTGTTGAGCATGATCAGGCTAGAGAAGATCAGGAACATGATGTGGCCCCATCCGGTAAAGAGGACCACCCTCATGTTCTCTTAAACATATTTAATTTCAACTGGTGTATTAATTAATGTAACCTTTCATGTTTCAACTGCAGATAAGGATTTAGAGCGTGTTCAACATGTTGAGCACGAGTCTATAACAAAAGTTCAGGAACATGATGTGGACCCATCAGGTAAAGAGAACCACTCTAATGTTCTTTTAATTAATCAACTACTTGTAACAATAATAATAAAGCATATCAGTTTAACATTTCTTTCTTATTGCAATAGATCCCCCCTTGAAGCGGCGTCCATGTCATGAGCAGATGACTACGCGTACATTAAGATCACAAGCAGAGGGAAGAACAAATAAAAGGGGGACAGATATTGATTTAGAAAACGATACTCCACTTCAGTTTTATGTAGCTTTCAAAAAGAAACAAAAAAAAAGTGATTGTAATCATATCATGACAACCATATTTTTGATAATAAGTAAAAACTGAAAGAATTATTATTATATGTTAATGAATGAATGTGAATATGTTAATTAATGAATGTTATATGTTAATGAATGAATGTTATATGTTATTAATGGATGAATGAATGAATGTTATATGTTATTAATGGATGAATCAATGATTAATGTTATATGATTGGGTATGGGGAATTGAGAGTGATGTGAGGGGGCAAATGAGCTTCCACCATGTGGTTGGCCTTGTTAAGTAGAGAATATTAAACTATACTCAAAACAAAGAGAAGCTCAATAAGGTAATGCACTTTTCAATATAAGAAATGCATCGTTTGAAGCATCAAACCAATATGCAGTTCTATGTATGATCAGTCGTCAGTCTCCACAATGGTACATTTCCACAAATATATATATACATAACCACCGACGAATCAACAGAAAGGCTCGACAAAGTTTCTATAGCTACGACGATGATTTCGTTGTAACTCCCTACCCATTTCATCGCCATTCTGACGATATTTCAGCGCTGTTACCACACTACTCCCTACCCATTTCGTCGCACTTTCAACGAACTTTTAGTGTTCTTCCAACGCTACTCCTTGCTAATTTCGTCGCAAAGTCGATGAACTTTTTGCATTGTTTCGACGCTGCTCCTTGCTAATTTCATCGCACTTTCGATGAACTTTTGGTGCTCAGCCGACGCTACTCCTTGCTAATTTTGTCGCAAAGTGAATGAACTTTTGGTGTTGTTCCGACGCTACTACTTGCCTATTTCATCACATATTCGATGAACTTTTGGTGTTCTTTCGACGCTACTACTTTAGTATTTTGTCGCTATTTCGACGAACGTTCCATGTTGTTTCCATGCTACTACTTGCCCATTTCATCGAACCGATGACAAACTTCTGATGTAATTCGTCGGTGGATAAACAAAGGTTTCATCAATATTCCAAAAAAATCCTGAGGTATTTCATGATGCTGCTGACCGACGGTTCTTCGCCGTTATTTCGACGTTTAATTTGTCATCGGCCTTGCGACGGAAAGATTTTCGCCATTGTGTCGCTCCTCCGACAGAGATTCGTCGAATGACCGACGAATGCCCGTCGGAAAATGGTGTCAAATCCAGTAGTGTCGGCTACCAAAGACCACTATCTCTCCCATCACTAGGATCCTCAATATACGGTACATGTCCTCTGGGGTCACTGTAATCTCTCCGGTCGGTAAATGAAATGTGTTGGTATCACTATGCCATCGCTCTGCGAGTGCTGTCAATAAAGCTCTGTTGAGGTGCACCTTAGGCATGTCAAGCAACGAAGTCAATCCACATGCCTCGATCACATCCCGATCTGACTGTAACAGATGTGGAATCAAGCTCCATGTCCTCGGGAATGTCTCCCGTGACTGCAAAACACTCAATCTCTCTTGTTGACACATCATCAAAGCAAAATCAATATCAAATCATCACGATTAATCAATCAAATCTGAATATCAAACTATTTGTTTTTCATTTTTATGAAAGCAAATAATCAAAATCACGTTTGTTTTTAACAACCTTAGAAGCAAACAAATCAATCAAACTATTTTTTTTTCATTTTCATGAAAGCAAATAATCAAAATCCTGTTTGTTTTTAATAACTTTAGAAGCAAACTTATTAGTCCTATTTGTTTTTAACAACTTTAAAAGAAAATTTATCAGCTATTATTTGTTTTCCAACAACTTTGGGAACAAATTTATTTATCACAACAACATCCAATCATGGGTGCTATGAAAATGGTCATGGGCGCTACAAAATTCTTCATAGGCGCTATAGGATCAAAGGCACTACAAAAATGATTAAGGGCGCTACAGAAAGCCTCATGGGTGCTACAGAATTATAGGCGCTATGGAAATTGTCATGGGCACTATGAAAATTATTAAGGGCGCTAAAACACACTATTTCACACTAAAAACATTGATAAACGTGCTCCGAATGGAAAATTTTCAAAAAGCAGGAGTTTCACGGGGTACATACCGGGGGTCCATAGTGTGCCAGCCGTTGTTGTCGTCGGATGCGCTCGAAACAGTGCTGGTGGATCAAAAGTGCCATAATTATCTCTCTAGAGCTCAAAATTTATAATTTTTACTAGGTTAAAATAAGAAAATGACATTTTTAACCTATTTAAAAGCAAAATTGGTGGATTTTAACACATTTTATCACAATAGGGGCAATTTTAGTTATCAATTTTTCATTTCACATCTTTCCATGTAAATTTCATCATATCATAATTTTCAAATGATGAATTGACATCTTCAAATCATAAAAATCAAAAAAATTCAAAAAAGTTTAAAAATTCAAAAAAAATCACAAAAATCAAAATCTTATCGATTCATCGTTCGAGGGGGCATATACCTATCAACATTCGACAATCAGCATCTGGGAAAAATTTCAAAATTCTTTGAAGTAATGCGTAAAACACATCACTTCAAAGAGAGGCAAAATATATACACCTAAAAATGGTCACATCACATAGTCTGGTAATTAATTAAATATTTTTAATATTTAATTAAATCTCTGAATTCAATCTATGTATAAATAAATTTAAATAATTTATTTATATTGTTCATTATTTCATTTCGATTAAATAAATAAGTTTATTTAATCATCTTTTCGTATTCATTTCTTAATTAATTAAATAAACATTATGATTTATTTATATTAATTATCAATAATCTTGGCTTGAATATTTTATTCAAATAAAGATTAAATATTTCTTTCTTCTATTAAATTCTTCTAATGTCCATTCACAATTAAATATTCCAAAATATTTAATTAAATTCTTCTAAAGTCACATTACAATTAAATATTCCAAAATATTTAATTAGTCTATTTGCAAATTAAATATTCTAAATATTTAATTGATTCTTCTATAGTTCTAAAATTAAATATTTCAAAAATATTTAATTTCTTTAAACTCACATGAAATTAAATAAATTTATTTATTTATTTAATTTGCATTATCTTCAACAACCGTGAAACAAACTGCCAAAACAGAAAAATTAAATTCCTCTGTTCCTGTGCAAGCTTGTTCCCGTGGGTTGAAGACAGGCTTCCATTCTTCTCTCCAACCTCCCAACCTCTTCCATCTTCCTCTCAACCTCTCCATCTCTCACCATTCAAACTTACCAGACAACCTCACAGCCGTTGATCCTTGCTAGCCAGGATTTTGCCTATAAAAAGCTATAAAATGACTGTCGGGTCTTTGAAATCACAGAGAAGCTTTCAATAGAATAACTATAGCCAAATTTCAATAACATAAGTCTTTTAGCATTCAAGCATCATAGCATAGCATAGTAGCATAGCATATCATGGCCAATCATTCTCATTTCATAGCATCCTCAATTTACAGCCCCTGTGCATATCCATATCAGTATTCTCACCTCCACCAGCATATAGGATAGAGAATCTCCTTCCTTTGCATACTCATTCTATAGGTTGTCATTCCAAGAAGCCTTGCTTACGCAATCTGAGAGCAGTAGCTTCAAACAAATCCCTGCAGATAGAGGAAGATGGAACAACTCTGAAAGAAGCTCCATTTGTTTATTTAAATTCAAATTACTTGCTTTCCTTCAGTTT
Organism: Sequoia sempervirens; assembly: GCA_007258455.2. Lineage (NCBI taxonomy): Eukaryota > Viridiplantae > Streptophyta > Pinopsida > Cupressales > Cupressaceae > Sequoia > Sequoia sempervirens. The sequence continues at coordinate 11,330 of VDFB02348885.1, read as the reverse complement.
AAAGTTCCATTATGTGTGTTTTGTTTATTTCATTTTGATTATACATATTTAACATACACAACAAGAACCTTAAAATTCTTAAAATATGTGAAAAATGTAATATTTCAAGATATGTCAAGTTAGATTAGACCATTGACCCATCTTCCTAAATCAAATATCCAAATCATCTAACCATAATATGAGACTTTCACTAGCTATTCATAGAGACATGATTAAATTTTTTCAAAGATATACTAAAAAAAATTATAGATAATTAATTTTTTGTTGAACCTATAAAACACCTAGAAGAAATCAAGAAAAAGAAAAATAAACTCAGACCAGACTACAAAAAGCAAGAAAGATCAAACCTAAACTAAAAAACCAACCAAAAGAAAGCCAAAAGAAAAATTAAACTAGCCTTATTCAAGCCTAGCTATAGAAAGACTCACTATAAAAATTATATTTAGACAAGACAAACTAACGCCTACTCCCATATGTTTCCTCAATGCATGTATATGTAATAAAGCAATGGTCATAGTCCTAAGTCTTGCAAATGTATCCTTGTATTAAAAAAAATGGGATCTTACCTTGCAATTCTCAAACTCAATAACATAAGCAGGAAAAATTAATAACCAAGGAAACTCATTAGGCCCATGATCAATCCACATGCATGTTTTATTTCTGGTGTAGGGGCACTTTCAAGCCATATGGTCAATTTTAGTCAAATTTTGGTTTTATGTTTTTTTTTATGTGTTTAGTCTAATAAGGTCATTTATGACCATTTGGGATCATTTTAGATCCATTTAGGAAATTTATAGAGTTATGGGTTAAAAATTGTAAAAGTTGTCAATGTTGCTCAAAAAGTTGTCAAGCAACTTTTGCAAATAGTATCAATTTTTTGTTTTGTTAGTAAAATAATCCAAAATTGATTGTAAGTAGTTGGTTTTGATTGGGAGTGTATAATAACACCTTCAAAACTTGAATGGGGAATTCAAGGAATTGATTTTTGGTGTTTGGGTGAATGTAAGTAATTATTTTCTATGCATTTCTAACATTGTAGGCATGTTCATTTGTATTGTATGGATTATTAATTGCTTGTATAGACCTAAAAGTTGTTGGAAAAGTGGTATAATGCTTTCATCTTTCTAATTCTTTTTTTTGGTTGATTTTCATCATGTTTTGTGAAAGTTATGATCAAATTAGTGATTGTCACTTCCATATTTTTACCGTTTTATATAAATAAAACAATTTGGTATGGATTTTTATGAACTTTTAAGGTCAAGGAAAAGAATTTGGATGATATAGACATGGAATATAGAACTTTTAGTTTTGGTTTGAAGTTATTTTATTAATTTTTGCAAAAGTTAAAGCATTTTTGGTGAAAATAGTCTCAAACCTTGCCTAGGGTTTCTAGTTGGAGAAAAAAAATTATTTATTGAGTTTTGTATGGTGAAACCTCATAAAACATAGTGGAATGGGTGTATATGTTTATTTTTGTGTTCTATATTTTTTCAGGAGCATGGGTTGAATATTGGTGAAGATTTGTTGATGCCCTAGGCTGAAAATCACTTGTTTTGGGCAAATAAGATGCATAGGAGTTAGGTTTTGTAGCAAAGCTCTTTTGAAATTATTTTTAATGGTTGGAAATGTTTGTGTAGACCTTATTTGACATGTTTGATCCATTGGTGTGAATTTTTGAATTCTATATTTTGAAAATCTCATTGTGTCCCATTCAAACAGGCTTAATTAGCCCTCTTCTAAAGTGTAGCAACAATTTTTTGACCTTTATGTTTCAAAACAACCCCACTTGAAAATTAGATATGTTTTCAAATTCCATAATGGGTATCTAAATCTGTAATTTTTTTGGGCTATGAGGTTTTGTTTGAAAATTATGTGGGAAAAACCTAGTTTCAAGTGCTATAAGGAGAATAGTGAGATTATGAGAGAAACCCACTAAGTTAGGGTTCTAAATTTGAAAATATTGTTTTTTTGAGTTGTTTTTGAGTTGGTTTGTATTCAACCACCCTTCTTTAAATAAAATTAGTAACAGAGCTAAAAGATATTTGAAAAATGATCTATTATTTTGGCTAATGCGGTTTAGTGAGATTTGATATTTCAAGATGACTCTTAATAAGAAGAAAGATGGGAAAAGAGAATCATCATTATTAAATAAATTTTTCAAAGTGGAAAAGAGGCTACAAGAGGAAGAAATGGAAAATATGATACAGGAGGAAGAAATGAAAGCTAAGAAAGTAATCAAGATGGAAAAGGAAAGCTTATTCCAGACTACTTGCAAGTCTAAAGGTAAATGTTATCAGTTGTGATCTCAGATATCTACATGGATAATATTATTTATGAATATATGGTAGATAAATTGGGTTTGAAAATAATATAACACCCCATACCCTATTCAATGACTTGACTTCAAATAGGTGATCAGGTAACCACACGTGAGCAATGCAAAGTTGAGTTTCATATAGGTAGTTGTTAGGATGAAATAGTTTGTGATATTATGAATTTGGATGTATGTCACATTGTATTTGGAAGGTTGTGGAATTCTAATAGGGTAGCAAATTAAATAGAAAAAACAACACATATGAGTTGTGAAACAATGGGATAAAATATGTATTAACAACCTTGAAGGATGAGTGCATAGGAATTGAAAGCTTGTTGTTAAGTGGGAAGAAGAAATTACAACAATATGAGGCAAGGAAAAATGAGGTAATGGATGAGGTAACACATTTTGAAAGCAACATGTTTGATAAATAAATGGAATAATTTTCTTTTGAATTTTCTCAAACTAATGAAAGTAATGGTGACATTGATGTTGAAGTGGGTGATGTTGAGGAAGAAGAAGAGACAACAAAAGAAGTTTTAGAGGACTCAATGATAGTCCAAAGAGAGGAGAGAGTCATGGAGGATAAGGAGATGGCATGGTTCTCAAGAGAATAATTGAGAGTTGAGAATGTTTATGTTAAGGAGAATGGAAGAATGGATGAACAATTTAAAAATGAAAAATGAATGGTTGCGTAAGGTTGAGATGAAGCCAAATATTTTGGAGAATCATGAAGAGAAAAGAATGTGTGGAAAACAACATGAGGTGGATGAAGAAGTGAAGTATGAAGAAGAAGAATATGATTTCTTTAATATGTTTTTTCTTGTACAAGTAAAGAAAAAGTGGATGAAAGTGAAAGTAAATTTACAATTTTAGTCCAAGGTCAAGCTAGAACAAGAGCATAAACAAAAGCACATGGCTACATTGTACCAAGTTGGCCTGGGCTCAAGAAGCATGTTGATGAACCAAAATTCACAAGTGCACTAGTTGATACAAATGTATTTGAGATCTATAGAAAGGAAATAGTGTACGCATGCAAAGGAATTGGAAAACAAGAAAGAATATTCCTATTTGAGGTGGACCTCAAATTTTGTCTTCCCTATGAGCATGGTGTAGGGGCACCTTTCAGGCCATATAGTCAAATTCAATGAAATTGGTTTTATATTTTGTTTTGATGTGTTTATTAAAATAAGATCATTTATGACCATTTTTAATCATTTTAGATCTATTTTGGAAAGTTATAGAGTCATAGGTTAAAAATTGTAAAAGTCGTTAATGTTGCTCAAAAAGTTGTCAAGCAACTTTTGCAAAAAAGTGTCAATTTTGTGTTTTGTTAGTAAACTAATCCAAAAATTTTTGAAGGTATTTGGTTTTGGTTGGTAATTTATAAGAATACCCTCAAAAATCAAATGAGAAATTGGAGGCATTGGTTTTTGGACTTTGGGTGAATGTAAGTAATCATTTTCTATGCATTTCTAACATTACAGGCTCGTTCCTTTGTATTGTATGGATTATTAATTGCTTGTAAGGACCTAAATTTTTTTGGAAAAGTGGTAGAATTTTTTAATATTTCTATTTTTTTTTTCTCGTTGATTTTCATCATATTTTGTGAAAGTTATGATCAAATTCGTGACTGCCACTTCTAGATTTTTACTGTTTTACAACAAGAAAACAAGAAAATTGTTTGGTACATATTTTTATGAACTTGTAAGGTCAAGGGAAAGAATTTGGATGATAGAGATATGAAATATAAAAAGATTAGTTTGGTTTGGAGTCATTTCATTAATTTTTGTAAAAGTTAGAGAATTTTGGTGAAAACAGTCAGAAACCCTACCTAGGGTTTCTAGTTGGAGAAAAAAAATCATTTATTGAGTTTTGTATGGTGAAACCTTATGAAAATTTGTGGAATGGGTGTATATATGTTTATTTTTGTGTTATATATGTTTTTAGGATTGGGGGTTGAATATTGGTGAAGATTTGTTGATGCCCTAGGCTGAAAACTATTTGTTTTGGGTAAATAAGATGCATAGGAGTTAGGTTTTGTAGCAAAGCTCTTGTGAAATAATTTTTAATGGTTGGAAATGTTTGTGCAAAACCTATTTGAAATTTCTAATCCATTTGTTTGAATATTTGAATTCTTGGTTTTGAAAATCTCATTGCAACCCATTCAAACAGGCTTAATTAGCCATCTTCCAAAGTGTAGCAACAATTTTTTGACCTTTATGTTTCAAAAAAAACCCACCTTAAAATTAGATATGTTTTCAAACACCATCATGGGTATCTAAATATGCAATTAGTTTCTAGGTATGAGGTCTAGTTTGAAAATTATGTGGGAAAAACCTAGTTTCAAGTGCTATAAGGAGAATAATGAGATTGTGAGAGAAACCCACTAAGTTAGGGTTCTAAATTTAAAAAGCTTGTTTTTTTGAGTTGGTTTGTATTCACCCACCCTACTTTACATAAATTTCTTATATTTCCATAATAAAAATGATAAGTGCAAGAATTAATAATAACAAGATACAACATGGGGAGTTACTTGTGCAAGCAGTAACATTTGATCATTAATGACTTTTTTGTTATATTCTCTTGCATTCTCAACTTCAAGAGGATGTAGTTCCTAATGTAGCATTCCTATTGAATTCTAGGTCTACAAATCATAATTACATTCATTAGGTGATATACCATGTAAAAGACCAAATTCTTTAATTTCATGAAACATTTTACCTGGTTCTAAATCTACTTTCAACTGAGATGAATAATTTGTTGTGTTTCTTTAAGAAAATATTCATATTTGACAACCTTAGGAAGATCTATCATGACATGTTTACAGTCCACATTCTGTGTATCTACTTGATTATTGTCCTTTTAATTTCCTACACATCAATAGTATACCAAAGTTTCCTTATGAGGTCTCTAGACCTAATTGGATTGAATATGTTGATATCCTACTCAGTAAACCTAAGGATCCCACTACTGATAGGTTTGGAACATATGATGAGATAACCAACAAGATAATCAAGAAGAAAGAAAAGGAAAGTGTGAAAAGAATGAGGGAAAAGGTAAAAAAGGAATTCAATATTCCATCAAAGAGTACATCTGAGGGTCTTGCGGTAGTACCACAAGCTCCTTCCACCACTTCATAAACTCCAAAACAACCAAGAAGGACAATTAGGTCTATCTCTACAATTGCTACTCCTCCCAAACCTTTTCAGACCTGCTTAAACACCTCCTAACAGAAAGAGGGATGCTACTAATGTATCGATGTAAACTAAGACTACAAAAAGGAAGAATCCAAGATCTAAGAAACAAAAAAAGAAGGGAAAAGATTAATTTAGTGAATATGGATGATGATGAAGAGGATGATGAAGAAGAAAAGGAATCCTTTGTATTGAAGAGAAGAGAGGAGAGAACAAGACAAGGAGAAGAAGAAACATCCAAATGAAAAGGAAAGGAAAAAGAAAAGAAAACAAAGAAGGCTCCTCTAGAAGCACCTGAACAAGAGCCTCTATAGCTTGAAGCTACTATTAATGCAATTGCACAACATGGTGCACTAAAAGTGACTATAGATATTTATGATGAGATGCCTCATGTTAATAAGGTTACAATTGAGAAAGCTATAGTTAGGTATATGATGAGCTTTAATGTGGCTCTAAATGAGATTATTGATCAACTTTCAAAAATTCTTGTTGATACACTTAGTAATAAGAGGAATGAAGCTATAGTAGAAGAAGCTAAAATGAGGCAACAAGCATTAAAGAAGGTTGGTTCATATATTTCTCATGAAGAAAGGGTTAAATTATCTCAAAGACAAGAACACGTGTTTAGAACCAAACAAACGATAAATACTCTAATGGGGAAATATGAAGAAGTGATAGAAAGGATGGAAAAAGAGAGAAGAAAAGATAGCCAAGATTCTTGAAGAAATGAAGAAGGATGAGGTGACTATTGAGGAACAAGATCCTCTAGATGATACTAACCTACAAGATATACCTACTTTCTCTACCCAAGACATAGATCTATCAACTTTTGAGGGTCATGTGACAAGTGGTGATGAGACAGAGAAACATGATAAGAAAAATGAGGAGACTTCTCCTCCAAAGAATACAAATGCACAAGGTACAAGAGATCAAGGTGAAGTGGGTGTCTCCCCTCTAGAGAACACTAATCTTGGTGAAGAACATAATATTTCTCCTCTAGAGAATACAAGAAATGATGAGCAGAAGAATCAGGATAATCCTGAGAAATTTTAGGATGCAACAGATAAGACAGTTGAGAAGCAATATGCTTCTATGGATATAGGTGAGGATTCTACACTTCAAATTCCTTTAAGGACATATTGACCTTGCAGATGTAGTTTCAACCTATGGTGACACCCCAATGTCTACAAAATCCTACTCATGAGGGACAAGTTGACTTGTCAAATGTTTCTCCCCCTCATAAGTTGCAACTTGGTGATATTTTGCATGTTTCTACAAGGAAGGATATTTTGCAAGAACATTTGAAGAAGACAAGATTAGTTGATGATGCAGTGAAGATTATTCAAGAGGGTCTACTAGAGGTAAACATAGATTCTTCCTTTCCTTTGGAAAAAAATTAAATTTAATGGATTATTTCCATGTGCAATGAATTTATCTCTAAAAATACCAAAAAAAAGTGAAAATCAAGCAAAGATAAAGACACAACAAAACACTCAAGATTAGGGCCTAGATTGAAATTTAAACCTACAATAAAAGATGCAAAATACCTCCAAAGTTGAGCTTGTTGATGTATTTTCCCCTTTTATAAGTTGATTTGTGTGCTTCTTTCTTCAATCCAACAACATAACACCTTGATTTAGCAAGATTTGATCACAAAAAAGTGGTTGTAAATGGATATGGATGGAAGGATTTGGCTATGGTGAGTGTCTGAAATCTTGAGAGTGTGTGTAGGCTTGATTACATATTTTAGAATAAAAAATTACTAATGAATTTGATATTCATTAGAAGGGAAGAAAGAAATGGATGGCCAAGGTTGATTCTTGGAGAAGGATCAAGGGTTGAGATGCCCAACTCATGTGAGTATGAAATGTTTCATCCTAAAGAGAAGTGTGAGAATTATGTAGAGATGAGGAGGAGGTGAGGTGGAAAAGGGGTTGCTTGTCCCATCGTCCCAAATCATGGGAAGGATGTGAAAAGAGGGGAATTTAAAATTCCCCTATAATCCTTTTGGGGATAATAAAAGGAATATAAAATTCCTTGGGAGATGAGGGGAGGAATTTGAAATTCCTCTAGAGACAATGTAGGAATAAAATGGAATTTAAATTTCCATGTAGGCATGTGGGGAAAATAAATAGGAATTAGAAATTCCTTGGGAAATGGAGATTATTTCTCCAAAAAGAGGTGTCAATGAGGGTTAACTTAAGGACATGCCATAGTTGGCATTGGGCTTAGATTAGGATTAATTAATCACAAATTAAGGTTGTGAAAATGATTAATTAGGATAATGAAGGGATTAGGGAAACTTGAAAGTTATGGAGGATGTTACACTAATTCAAGATTAAAGGTGTGCACATCCTAATCAAGGAATTAGGCTAGCTAATCAAGATTAGAGGAAAATTACAGAGGATGTGATGTTTGGAGAGAGAAAGAGAGAGTGAATTAAAAAATTATTTTAATCCACATGGGCTAAATGAGTAGGTTAAATAAATTGGTCTATGTATTTAATCTAGAGAGGAAATATTATTAGGATGAAGCATTTAATTAAATAATCAAATACTTTAGGCAACATTAAGAAAGAGACAAATATTAATGGTATTATTTAATTAACACAAATAAGAGGGTAGAATGGATGAAATAAGGGAAGAATTTGACCAAATGTGAATGGTCAAATTTAGATGTCTACATTTTTCCCCTCTTTGAAATTTCATTAAAATAATGATTTTTCAAAGAAAAATAAAATATAGGTGACTTGATGGAAGAAAATGGATGATGAGATTCCCTAGCATGGAGGGAAGGATGACACAATGAAAAAGGTGGAATATGGAAGAATGATTCCCGCTTGTGAGGGTGAGAAAGGAAAAGGGGCCCCAGGTGACTTCTCAATAGAAGAAAAATGAGGGTACCAATAATACCACAGAAAAAATGATGAACAACAATGAAGGAATAGAGGAAAAAGGAGCTATGGGGTGAAAATGGGAGTGAAAAGAAGAAAAAAAGGGTTTTTGGGGTAATTAGGGGCTATAAATAATAAATTAGGAAATTTACTATTCATTTTCACCTTAAGCACTTGAGAGAAAATAGAGAGTGAGGAGAGAAAAATGCCATGCAAAGGAGATAGTGCCTTATGACTATGAAAAGAGATTGGTAGTGGCAAAAGCTCGGATAACACAATTGCAACAAATACTACATGTGTAGGATGATCTCCAAAATAGGACTATGGAGAGGGATAGTCTACAAGGCAGTACATAGGTTGAGACACATAGATTGCAGGGCATGGTAGATTCTTTGACAACAAAGTGAGACAACCTCTAGGCATAGCTAGATTGGGTACAAGGTGTCATAGATACATTGAAAAGAGAGGATAGTATGTAGTTGGCCATGGAGGAATGGGAGAGTGATAGGATGAGGATACAAATTGAAAAAGATTGGTATCACAGAGAGCAATATTAGATGAGGGACTCAGGAGAAGACAATGGTGACTTAGTTCTAGCAGTCTAGGTGAAAAAGTATTATAGGACTTTGTACTTTAGGGATGCTTCAGTAGAGCTAAGGTAACCCTCATTCTGAGAGGTGGGGAGTGCTAGGAGGGAGAGATCAAGGAGATCAGGAAGTTTGTATTGGAGTGGAGGATCTATGGAGCCACCACAAGATGGTGTTGGAACAAAATGATCTACTAAGAGGGGGGTGGATTAGTAGATATTAAAAAATTAGCTCTTAAAACCTTTTGTGCAAACTACTTTCTTTAACCCTTAATGTGCAAATATTAATCATGTGATACAAAAATATGCATATACATAGAAACATCACATAACACCAAATATATGTGGAAAAACCAATATGGGAAAAACCACAATGACAAAGCCTACTTGAGTCTACTGCTCAAATCCAGGGTCACAATCCAAATATCTGGTACAATATTTTTAGGGCTACAACCCAAGGATGCAACAACACCCTAATTTAGAAGCCACCACTTCAAGGATGCAACAACACCCTACTTTAGAAGCTACAACTCCAAGGATGCAATAACACCCTAATTTGAGTTACAACTCAATAGAATGAGGCTACAACCTCTAAAGGATTATAAGTTCATAGATGCATATAAATGGTTCTTCATGAACCTGAGATGCATCATTACATACAATACATTTTTGTACTTACTACAACTTTATGATGTTGAAGTTGCACTCTCAACAACACACCTCTACTCTGCACTCTCCTCTATGCATATAACAATCATTATTTTATCTTTCTACTCTTCTCTTCTTTCCCTTTCTACAGTGACTCATAAATATACACTATACACTCTCTTCTCTCTCTGCCTCTACTGCATGCATAGTGAACATATTTTTTTTCAGCACCCTGTGCACTTTTTGAACTCACACACATACAATAGTTACAACTCTGGTTGTTCTCTCTATTCGTACATAGTTCTTGCATACCTCTCCCTTCAACAATATCTAATTCTCTTCTTTCTCCACTGACCTACAATCTCTACCTCACTATTCTCTCAATGGTTCAAATCTTTTGTTAGGGTTTCCTTAGCTCACAAACTTCACCAACAAGCTACCTTTTCATTGAGCCACACACATACTTTCCAGCTCATTAGATATCACCATACCTCTACATCGGGCCACACAACATTTAATTTTGACACAGAGAATTTTCCTTCATTCATTATCTTTCAAATCCTAGAATTAGATTATGCATTCAATGCATTCTCTTGTTCATTTGATCTGATTTGATCTTCAAATATTTTGCAAACTATGTTGCCACTTAACAAATCAAATCTCCATCAACATTGGTCATAGGTGTAGTTGGAACAATTAACTCCTTCCTCTATGTCAGTTACTAGATGAAACCCTCTTCACACTGAGTTAGTCATTTTTTATTACTACATTCAAATATGGGCCATCAATCTTTTGACTTCACACCACGATCTTGTGTTATTCGTTCATAATTATATTTTTAAGACTTTACCATCAGATCAAATACCTTTAATCATGCGTTGTTGATCTCCACTGATAGATGATCACCATTGGATCAATCACCTTATAACCATCGTCAATATCCTTCATACATGGCTTTCCATGTTATCTAGTTGGGCCCACAACCTACATGCCATCCATTCCATCACCACAAAACTCACAACAATGATGTGAGTTGTTTTGTCGATCAAATATTCTTCCACCACTCATCATCATGAGTTATAATTCACCATCATCACCTTCACTTCTTTATTTGTTGGGTCCCACCATCTTCATCGATGGTCAATATTGATCCACCATGGATTAATCTTCATCATTCTCCACTAACCTCACAGTCAGCACCATATTCCTATCACCCAGTCACTAAAAACCCAAACCTCAAAACCTCATGCCAAAGGTTATGAAGTTATGAAAACCTGCGACACACTGACAATAAAGAGAACCTATGAAACTCCTTTCAAAATGACTAAGTCACTTTGATGAAAAACAACAACACCTAATACATCATTGCAATGTGGGGTCCACATGTTGTCATCACAAATCCACGTGTCTGCACTATCATCATCCATGTTAGCCTTTGTGAATCCCATACACCATCCCTCAAACACTGGGACACTTTACCAACTCCCTCCAAAAAAATAGGTCACATTGATATGCTTGCAATGTTATCTGATCACCTCATCGCCATATCACTGCATCATAATCCATAACAAGGATGTGGATTACCATTTATCTAGTCTCATTATGCCACATGTCTACTTCATCATCTCTATCATCTGCATCATTATGGTTGGGTCCTTCTTGCATTTTGAGTACCTTCATTACTATTGGGTC
>VDFB02348884.1:0-12276 GCA_007258455.2 Sequoia sempervirens | reverse complement strand
TTGAGCTTCATAAGGCCAAACAAGTTGTGTTATGCTAAGCATCTTTAAACAAACAAGGAAAGGCACCACTAGTAAGAAAAGTGTGTTATACTTGGTGGCCTTGAAAAGGGTTTGAGCGTCATAAGGTTAAAGAGTTGTGTTATGCTAAGCACATATGAAAAAAAATGCAAATAAACATGTTCAAAGGGATTTTCCTTAGTTCATGTAAGGTATCCTCTTAGGAAACATCATGCCTAATGCCTCCAAGAGAGGACAAGTCTAGGATAAAAGATTCACAACTTAGGGAATGCAACACGTAGCATCAACACTAAGAGGAAAGTCATATGCTAAGAAAGGTCACAATCCTGAAGGATATCAAACCAAATGACACCATCAAGAATAGGACACATTGCATGAAGTAAGAAGATTGCACAATGAAACATAAGGTATGTCAAAAAAATTAAAATAATAATGCCAATGTATGCCACCAGTTTAAAGAAATTGCTAACACCATTGATGTGAGAAATTTACTTTAAAGTAGCCAATGATCAATGCTAACAATAAAGAGGACATGAGAAATTATTTGTAAAGCCCTATGCCAAGTCGTATGTTTCCCATCCAAATGAAGCTACATAATGAAAAAGGAGGAAGGGGTTTCTCCCAAAATTAAATCCAAAACACATAATGGATCTATGGATTCGGGGTCAGTATGTCTTTCCTACAATGATATTATAGAGATCGAAAAATGTCATCACTTCCCAAATACTCATAGAGATTGAAAAAAAAATAAAAAATATTTTGGGTCAACATGGAAGAGACCCAAATGTCTTGACGCCTTGCATCATCCCAAAAGGAAAACACAATACAAAAGAAAAGATAAAGGGTTTACGAAATATAGAAGAATTTAGATACAAACAGAGGAATGCACATGAAGGGATACATCAAAAAAATAGTATGGGGGATCATATTATGCACATGCAATCACACAAAGAACATGGAAATAAAATAAAGAAAAAGACTAGCAAGGCACATGTGAGTCAACCTATTAGTAGGTCATTCGTATTCCAATCTTGATCAGTATATGCAGAAGGTGGATAACTAGCCAAAGGGACAACATCAAGTGCCAAACTAGGACAAGAAACAATTTCAACACTCTCTTTAGTAAGATCATCATTTAATCTCATGGAAGAGGAAAATATTGAATTTAAAACTTTATGCACTTCCTCATCAATTTTAGCAATTTCATTATCACCATCCAAGTTAATCACAATAGTAGGTCTAATGATGATATCCATAGAAGGTTGTTGTTTAGGTTATGGTGAAGGTGAAGAATCATCATGCATTTCTTGAGGAAATTTTGGATTTTTATTTTCTATGTTGTTTGTTTCTTTTGTTTGTAACATACGAGTAATAGCATGATGTCTATGCCTATGCTCTCTAGCATTTCATTTTCTCTTCATTCAATTTTCAAGTTGTGATTGTGTAGGAGTGGGTTTATCAACCATAGGTTTATTTTCTTATTTTAAGGGAGGAATGGAAGGAACCATGGGAGGTTGTTCAACCACTTTCTCTTTATCTTTATAAACTTGTTTGATCTTTAGAGGCACAACGAGATTTATTTGGTTATCTCGTGGTCTCTTATAGGAAATAGCTAGAGAATTTTGCATGGATTTGTCTTGGTTACTAGGAAGGGCTTTTGGTTCTATCATAGTCTCATATAGGATAGGAGACTCAATAATGGGTTGAGGCATATTGGTAATGGATAATTCTACTTTGTGCTTTGCCTTAAAATTTTAGTAGGATTGGAAAAATAAATCCAATGAGAAATTCCTACGGATGGACACAAGATTAAATCCACTATGATACACAGTAAATATTTCATTTTCAAATGGAAACTTTAAACATTTATTCACAATATATGGGATTCAATTTATGGAGTGAAGCTATGGGTAGCTTAACTTCACATGAAATTGATTTGACATCAGGATGAAGGTGAATGAGACACTTAATGTTTTTAGTCCAAAATTTAGGGGTAAAATTATCGAGCCTATCGTAGGGAAAGAAAAACCATTATGTGTTTTGATCCATGCTTTCATTTTTTCGTATGTATCTTGGTATAGTTCATACACAAATAGGAATTCTTCTGTGATCACATTCTCTACATAGTCGGGATCAATTAATATCCCATTAGTAGGCTTGTCATTGATTCTTCTAGCTATGTAAAGAGGACCATTAGGTGTATTTTTATTATGTCATTTTGTGAGAAAGTAATATCAAGGGGAATTTTAGTTTGGCCCTTAAAAGGTTTAGCTTTAATAAATCCAACAAGATTTTCCATTTGATTTTCCTCATTGTCTTTTGTAATTTCATCATCTATGTCAACATTCATCACATCATTCTTTGTTTCACTAGCTTTGACAAAGGAAATATTGTGATTTGGCATAGGGTTGGTAAATATTTGAAAGTTTTGGTTAGGAGGAGCTACATACTTGATACATTGATCATTAACACCACCAATTAGAATATGATTAGAATCAATGAGGTCTTGCACAAGATGTTTAAATCATTTGAAATATTTTGTATCATGTCCATTTTTTTGGTAAAAATGAAAATAATAATTTGGTCTATAGTTTGAAGGTAATGGTTTAGTAGGATTAGGGGCTCTAATAGGATGTAAGGAAATCAAATTCTTGTTCAAGAGCTACAACATGGTATTATGAAGGGTATCAAGTAGAGGGGTAAATTGTCTATTTATATCTCCAAAGGAATATGGATTTGTTATCTTTATAGAAGGAACTTGGTTAGCAACATGTTGAGTTGGTTGAGGGGAATTAAGTTGTAAAAATCCCTTATTCTATTTCTTGAATGTTTGGTAGCTACTTTAAGGTGTGGATTCAGATTTTTTAGGATGATTAGAGGTAGTTTTCACTTCATGACTACTAACAAAGTTTTGATAATCATGAAGTGTTGTACCTAACTGTGTGAAGGATGGGAATTTCAACATTTCAAGTTTAGTTTGGATTTTGTTTTACAAATTGGCAGTGAACATTTCTTTTAAGATCAACATCAAGAATCTTAATGTTTATTTGTGAATAGAGCATTTGATATCGAGCTAGATAAAATTAGTAACCTTTTCATCATCCTTTTGTTTACATGTCACTAAATCAACTAGGGTCATCTTAGGACCCATGTGGATTTGGAAGTGATTGTAGAAGGAATCAATAAGCTCATTGAATGAATTTATTTAGTTATCTGGTAAAGAGAAAAACCACTCTAAAACAGTATCCTTCAAGGATCTAGGGAAGAGTTTAGCCAAGAGTTTATCCTCAAAAATGAAGTCACTACATAAGGTTGTGTATGTTGAACATGAATATCAGGATCTCCTTTCCCACCATATTTCTCAAACCTTGGAACCTCTATACCTTGTATCATTTGTGTTCTCAATATCTCCAAGGATAATGGATTGGTTTTCATATATTGTGAAGGTTGTCCATTGTTGTATGGTTTAGTGTGGTGATCTTTTGTTGAAGGGATGAGATATTTTACAAAAGTGAGTTAAGGATTGGATCATTCTTGGTTGTGTGATATGGGGTTGAATAAGGTGTGGTTGTGTATGTATGAAGAGAGAAAGTGTATTGTACGTTTGTGAGTGGAGATGGATGAGGAGATATGATATTTGAATGCACAAAGCTAAGGGGATTCCAAGTGGAAAAATCTAAGGAAGTATTAACATTTATAGTGGGTTACATGGTTGTAGTAACATGAGTACTAGTGTATGTAGGAATGGAGGTAAGGGTTGTGGAAGGAGGAATTGAATTTACACCTTGAATTTGAGTGTACCCCAAAGCTTGAGCACAACTAGTCAATGTAGAAGCATGTTTGTTAGTAATATGAGCTAGACTTCACATAACCTCTATTCAATTTTCATGTTCAAGAATTCTCCTTATGTTATCTATAGCAAGGATTTAAGTACTAGCAACATTTTTAGAAGACACAAAGTTTTGGAATTTTTCTAATTCTTCATCTATCTTTCTTATGATTTCTTGAGGGACATTAGTAACCATTATTTCAACATAATTCACACTAGTTGTAGGTAGGGAAGTCATGGGAAACGTGGTATGAAAACTATGATCCATAGTGAGTTGATTAGTATCAACACTATGAGTGAAAGAGTTGGAAAACCCAAGATCCACAATGAATGGTGTATTGTGAGATGACATGAGTCTTGAACTACATCTCGCAACAATATTGCTAATAGGACACCAAGTTGTGAAGCTCATACAAGCTTCACAAAATTAATGTACACCCAAAAAGGAAAATAGGCAAGATGCAATCAAATATCCTAAGATGTAAAGTGTAATGTAAATATGTAAAAGCAAATTTCAAATTCTAAACAAGATAGTTTTCTGATTATGCTATGTAAAAACCTAAAAATGATGTCTTTTAGATGTAATTTTTAATTCACACAATGCACTGAATTTATCCAATTAAGCTTAATATGATCAATTCCAAGTAACAAAAATTTTGCAAACTAAAACAAAAATTTGAAAAAACAACAAAATAAAATATAGAAATAGAGATTTTAATGCCCAAAAATTTAGGAAACATCCCTAATTAGGGACTCATTCACCCTTGGGCGAATGGGTCCTAGCTTATGGTTTTGAAAAATGTTCTTACATATTTTGGAGTTGATTCTTGTGGTTTCCAGATTCTAGCTTCAGACAATGAGTTATAGTTTCATTTTTTTGTGAAAATAAGATTGAATGAAAATATAAAATATGACTAAATGACAACTTAGGAGAGCTAATTTGAAATGCAATTTTCAGTCTTTTTTGTGTTTTAAGTTTTTTAACATGCAATGATATGTAAATGTTTTTCAAAATGACTAATTTTTTTTGTATTTTTTTAGATTTAAAGAATGCAAAAATGTAATCCTAAAACTATAATGTCCCTTCCTATTTTGTTAGTAAATTTTTAGTTTTAGTGCTTGGGTATTTCATCAAACACTTATTGTGCACTCTTGACCTGCTGTTGTTTTGTTGCTTCCTTTGTATTTTCTGATTGTTTATGGGTATTTCCAATTGCATATAATGATTTGTAAAATCTAGAATGACTAAAATGAAAGCATGCAGGATCTGAGTTAATGCAATACAATGACTTTCTAATGCTCAATGAAGACTAAGAACATAGTGTAAATGCATAATAGAAGCAAGAGACATTTTGACAAATGTCATGCATTCAAAACCTCCTTATAATATTGTAATGATCTATAATTAATAACAATCTTCATCAATGAAATCTATTATGATCACTTTCACTAAGTGATGATTGTACAATGCATAACCCAACCATATGTAATAGTGAGAGGAAGAATGACTACTCAGTATATGAAATGCAATGCAACAACATGGGTGAAGCCGCAATAGTGGTTTACAATTTGATGGAGGAAGGAAAACTGAGAAAAAATTACCCCATGGAAAAAAAACTGGTTTTAGGGGTTCAAATGAACCTACAAGTTCAACCGAACTAGGGTTTGAGCAGACCCATTAATTAATGGGCCCACATTTCTTGCCCAAAAAAACAAAAGAAACATGCATATTGAAGGGGGTTCGTACAAACCCCCTAATTCTCATTCTTCCTCTAAAACACAAAAAATCCTTAAATGTTTACACTTCAAAAGCTTGGTTTGAACATGAAAATGGAGGGAGTCCCTACAAAACCCAATCGAATTAGGTAGTCCTTTTTGAACATTCCGTCCAATGAATATAATTTTAATATGTTTTGATTTTATTATGTATTTGTTTTTAGTTTTATTAAACATAGGTTTTTTCATTGAAAAATGAAGGTCTCGCTCTCTACACATGTGGAAAAAATAGTAATAAAAAAAAAATTTGAAAAATATGAGTGCTACTGCATATTGAAGTCCTTTATGTAACTTAATTTTTGAATTTTGATATATAAATTTTTTTTTATGCATTATACGGTCGCACTGTCTAAATTGTAATTGGTTTGAATTTGAAACTTGATTAAAGAAAAAATATTCAATAAAAAACTATCTAACCAAGTGGAAGCACTAGATATTGGAGTTAAAAATCTAAATTCGAAAGAATTAGAATTTTATCCTTCATGGAGAAAAAGTTATGCATTATACAGTGTGCGTCACTTTTTAAAAATGTTGTTTTCTGAAAAAACTAGTTTTTGTGGTAGATGGAAAAAAAAGTGTAATTTGATTCCAAAAATTTTGAAAAAAAATATTTTTAGAATCTACAGAAAAAATGTGATGAGACTATAGTTTGCATCATCTTCAAATTCCTCATGGTTTAGTTGCTATAGATGCCCGAATGTGAAAATTTAGTTAAAAATAATAATTTCAGTGTCCAGTTTGGCCAAAAATTGTAAACCACTATTGTGGGATCACCCACATCTATATGCAAACTCTATCAAACTTTCTCAATCAATGTAAATACAAGCTTCTTGACAGTAATATCCTCTAGGAAAGTAATTTGCAAATTACAAGATGTTGTTCAATATAAATGATAATACAAATGACAATCTATATAAGATGTATAATGAACCTGGCCTGCTGAAGAAGAAGTGTTGCCAAACTTACTCCCAACAAGATGTTGATTCTACTTCAACAATGAACCACTTGTATAGATACCATAATATAGAGCTATCAGAGATAACTTATCAATTGATCCTTTTCCAATTGATCTCCTGTGACGCTGAGTGATTGCACAGTGCACCCATTATTTATATATAAATTCCCATTATTTTAATAACATTGAATATGTATATAGTAGTGCCCAGAAATGTCTTTATTGAAGCCATGAATTTCCAAGATTCAATCACTGCTGGTCTCCTCCAATTACGTCTTTATCTGAAAGTCTTAACCCTTTGTCTTTTTCAATAGGTGAAATGTTTTCCTCCAACACTTAAATCATTCGTTAACAAAAACTTCAATTTTAAGGTTGCGATCTATGTACTTCTCTTGCTGTAGACATGAAAAATGTACTGATTGGTATTACACACACGATCTCAACTACTAACACCATTTCATCCATAATCATCCCTCAGTCTAACCATTTAATCAAATACCCTTATTTGATTAAATTCATCAATTTTCCTCTCTTAATTAAATAAATCACTTATCTAATTAAGTCATCCTCTTTTGTTAATTAAATCAATCAATCTGATCTAATTAACCTTAGCTCCTTTATTTAATTAAATAAATCAATTTTTATTTAATTAATCTCTAAAGTCTATCATCTTATTAAATTAAATAAATTAAACCTTTATTTGATTTAATCTAATCAATCATCCCCTTTAGTTAAATAAAACAAATATTTATTTAACTATCTCTAAAATCACATTCCTCGCATCTTTGATTTAAATCAACCCATAAATCTAAGTCAAATTTGTCACATCATCTAATCCCTCATTAAATTAATTAACCCTTGATTAATTTAATCCTAATTCATGTCCCATCCTCTAGCTTTTGCCACTTGCACATGAAAATAGATTTAATTCATTTATTAAATTCCTATTTTCTCTCAACATGGCATAATAGAGGAATATTCTTCCAAATTTGAAATCTTTCCAAGTGGACTTTGTCCTTCCAACAAGACATTTATTTCATCTTTGCATTAAGCCAAGTGGCATTTAAGACATTTCTTTTTCCCTCTTACATGTCACTTCATTATTTTTAAATTCCACCTAAATGCATTTATGGACACATTCATCAAAATGTGCACATCCTTCATCCACCCATCTCTTGACAAGCGACACCTTGCCATTGGTTGAAAGTTAGTCCCACATTGCTTCATTTTGGGCATTTCTCCAACTTGTCATTTTATAAATAAGAGGCTTCTTTCCTCATTTCATCATGCACAATTTGATCAAAGTTATTATACTCAAATCCATACTCAAGCTTTAGCATTTTCATCCATTTCATCAAAGCATAGCTAGATTATTGCAGGTTTTTTCCATGGAGTTCATTTGAAGCAATGATGAAGTCGATCACATCATCACCAAATCATCAAGAGCTTGCACAGGAGTTGGAAAAGGGCCAATTTCCACATCAAATTGGCACCAACTCCCCCATAAGATCAAGAGTTTTCATATTTTCAATAGGATTTAATCTATTTCATTTTCTTTCATATTGTATTCTTTCTTTCATTCCTATTTTGAACATATGTTAAATGGATTTTGTGGGGAACTTGGATCTTAACTTTCATTTGAATCCTCTAATGTGTTTGTTTGTTGTCTCTTGTAGGTATTAGGATCTTGGTTCACACATTTGGTGCTAGAAGGAGGGTAAACCAAAAGTTTAAATCACATTTTTTCATCAAAATTCTGTGCTTTTTCTATTTTTTGTGTGTTAACAGGAAACTCCACTGCTAGCAAACCAGTGTCACAATACAGAACTGTTGGCAGGCCAACATTGCCACATAGCACCACTTCAAATTCCAAACAATGATGCTCTCTGTTTCCCATGTAGAATTCAAAATTCTAAACCACAGTGCTGGGTCTATTCTCACACGCTGGAAATTTCAAATTTTAAACTCCACCACTAACCAAAAGAGTGACACAGTCATACTCTTTGTCCCTCCTGCAAACTGGTGTTGACTAGCAAGTGGTGCTATATAGCACCGCTGGAGAGCTTCAAACTGCACCACCTGTGCAAACTCCACCACTGAAGGGAAGTAAAAAGTGATTCATTTTTTTATGACATGTGCCTTTTTCAATTCTAATCATTTAGGTTATTATTGGATTTTCTGACTTTTGTTTTGCAGATCTAACTAATTTTCTTATAGGTTGGCTTGATCAAAGGTGAAGGAAAAAAGAGGCATGATGACATCACTTTCTCATAATACCAAATGTTTTTAAACACTTTAGTATTTGTTTAACACTCTTAGAGAATTCACAATTTCTCTTAAGAATTTTTGTTATCTTTCATGTGCTTAGGACCTACTAAATTTATTTTGGGCTCTAAAAAGAACATTTTAATTATTGCTACAAAAGGGGTTTAAAAAGAACATTAGGACAAACTCACTAGATTTGGTTTGAGGATTAACAATTGAATAAGGAATCTTCACATTCATTTGGTCCTTAAAAGAAGCCATTATTGCTTTAGGTTTAAAATGAACAAGTGTTTCTTTGTCTTGTAATTACTTACTCAAAGTAATACCATTGAAAGGACGTATGTGCTTCTCTAGCACCTCACGACAATCTTGAGAATCAAAAGGCCTTTTGGTGATCTTAAGTTGGGTAAAATAATTGCCTCCATATTTCAGTTTGGGATTAAAATTGAACACATCTTGTGAGTGTGAGTGGAACCTATTGCATGTGTTCTCTCTTTTTTTCTCAACAAAGATTTATTGAACTACAAATATGTTTGCTCACTTTATTTATCATCGAGAGCACCTACCTTGTGGAAAATTACTCAATTCAAAGAATCCACTCCAATCGGGTAACACACTAAAGCCAAGTGCATTTCCAGCCAGAATATAAAAGTGGGTACTGGAACAAATTCCAATATCACACAGTTGGTCCTGACAAGAAGGGCAACAATGGTCTCTTACCACATGGGTCAATCTCCACAAATAGAAAGTCTAAAGTAAAACCCTTGTGTAGAAAGGCTAAAATTCTTATCTATTTTTTGGTGCAAGAATGGTCGTTTTGAAGCTACCCCACACTTTTATGGATTTTAGTAGAGATGGAAGGTATGCAATGGGAGATTCATGGGTACTGATGCTTGGCTGCCCTGAAAGAAGTGTTGAGCTGTGGAGGCAGCTAGTGGGGTCAAGCATTTAACAATCCACTGAAAGTAGGCATAGTTGGACTTGTCCAAGTGGGTACTCAACAAATATTGTCTCAAATATCCATAGGGTTGTGATTGTTCTTGAAATCAAAACACATTGCTTGATAAAAAACATTGGAAAATAAACATTTAACATGAGCATCAAATTTTAAACCCTTTAGGAGAAGCAAATATCCTTGAACGAATTCACATTCCCTTGCTTTTCCCTGGGATTCATATCCTTAGAGGTTTCTAGGCACTTGAATTTTATCTCAATTTTCTCCTACTAAAGTAAACATTAGGTAACTCTTGCTTTGATTTCCTCAATTTCGACATGATACACTTTGTGGGATGAGAAGAAATTAAAACATTAGACATCTAGTTTCAAAACATAATCAAGAAGTGTTTGTGGTAAAAATAAATCATTAAGTAAAGACTAAGGACAATTGAATCCCACACATGTGTCCCAAATGATTTCACACAAGATCAAGATCAAGAAACCAAAGGTAAAAGCCATTAGTTCAAATGATCACCAAAAGCATCTCTCAATGCTATATGAATTTAGATGAAGACTACTTTTTAAATTTTATCGAAGAGCTTCAAGAAATAATCCAAATTCGTATGAGTTATTTTGTCAAAAAAATCCAAATCTTTTTTCGGGAATTTGAACACCTTGTCTAGAGAAAAGCATGTTCTTCAAAACCGAAGTCTAGTAAGCAAGTGTCATTTTAGGTAAACATAGGATCAAAATAAAACCTTCATTCATCTTTGAACATCAAACCAAAATCATCTCATCATCAACTCTTGAAAATCTTGGAAAAATCCTCCATGTTAAACTTTGGGAAAATCATTTGAAACAAATCCAAAATCATCTTGTTTGATTAGATGTGTGTAGATGCATCATTCTCCACATATTTAGTCAAATTATCAAACCTTGTGAACGAGTTTATCCCTTGATAACATCCAACATCTTGGGGTTTAGGAGTTCATAAGCCAAAATAAAAAACAATAAAAAATCATCTTGTTTGGTTAGGTGTGTTTAGATGAATCCTTCTTCTCACACCTAGTCAAATTAGCATCTTGAGGACAAATTCACTCTAGGACAACATCTAACCTCTTATAGTTTATGAGTTCACAATCCAATCCAAATCAAATCAAATCAAATCTAAGTCCTAAAGTTTAACATCTCCTTCAATATTTCTCAAGAATTCTAATAAAACCATATCATCCATCCTTCATTTCACCATCATACTTTTGATCCTTAAAACATCCTAAATTTTCTCTTTTGTACCTAAGGTTAGATCGATCCTAAAGAATTAGAGATTCATCTCCCACATTCTTGAAGATTGATCCCTATTTTATGGTGCAAACTAGATATCAACACAAGAGGAACATGGAATCCAACAAAGAAACATCCACTTCAAGTGACCTAAGCCAAACAAATTATGAGATAAATCTGGTTGGATCAAGCGATCCTCTAACTAACTTTCCTTCATCATCACAAAATCCTTAAGAGGAAATTCAAGTAGAGGATATCACTAATAGTTCCTTTGGAATGATAGAAGATGAAATCACTGAGATGGTCCAAAACCCAGTGAATCACAAAATCATTAACATCATGATGAGACTCAATCCTTCACTCTACATGCTTGAATTAGCAAAATAAGGAGCTAAACTCCAATCTAATTTTGATGTGAGTACCATTGTGGAAACACCTTTTGGGGTCATTCCTCCAATTTCATCCATGCCCCCAATCTCATCTACACCTCTATTCCAAAACATCATTCAATCCATCCCCCAAATCATATCATCCATTGCTCCAAATCAACCCATCATCAACAAAGGGAGAACATTTCTGAATGCATTACAAAAACACCCCCTTGTGAATAATCAAGAGTTGGATGTGAACACCATCTTGGGGAAATCCATCCCAGAAAATCCATCACATGTCCCCCTCACCTTTCACGATCCTAATGATCCATTATCATCAGTTCACGTGACACCTCTCCCCATAACCTTGCAAGGAGAAGGAGACATATTTAGATCAGGGGGCATCTTTGACACTACATCTTCATCATTCCCCCAAGGAAGTATGCCACTCACGTTTCCACTACTCCCCCCCTTGCCATCAATATCCACATCACCTCTTGGTTTAGGGATTCTCCTTACCAACATCAATCAACAAAATCAAATCAACCTTCTGATTACTAATCAAAATATCTTGCTACCGAGCATTGCAACAATAGATGGCAAACCATCCCATAATACAAGCCACCACTCATCACATCAATAACTTCATCCCTTACAGTATTCCCAAACATGGTCTCTCAAGGACCAATCATATCAATCACACCATCCACCACCACAATCCCAATCATCAATACGACAATACCTCTCACCACAGCAACAAACACTATACCAAATCCGCCACCACCACCACCACCACCACCTCCACCACCAAACACAAATGTATCAAGACAATATAGCATTGCATT
>VDFB02348883.1:0-65975 GCA_007258455.2 Sequoia sempervirens | reverse complement strand
TATATATAATTGATATTAGCTAGTATTAGTTGGGTGGATACGCTTTGTAAGTCACCCACATATAATAGTAAATAATATATGAATGCATATGCTTTGTATATCATCCCAATAGTTAAAATAAACTATGTATCCCTCACGTGGGACAGTAGTTATTATCCTTAGTTAGACTCTTTATATAGTAATAACTTCCCAAGTGAAAGGTACCTTGGTTATTTGTATTTGGCATATAAGCTTTATTGGGAGGTTGCCCTCTCAAAGTGGTACTACAAAAATAATAGAAATCATTTTTTTATTCTTTCCCTTATTAACAAATAATATGGAATAGCTACATCACGCCCTTATACTCAATGGATTGGATAATCTCTTATCAAGCAATTATTAGTCATAAGATATTACATCTAAATGTTAGACCAAAGACATGTTTATGAGATGATACCAGTATTGTATGTATAGATGAAGGGTTTGGGGGTTCTCTAAGAATTTGAGTATAGACAATATACTAAACTGAAAGGGAATTCTTATTAAAAATAATTAGAATTTATGCTAATTTAATTACAAACTATTTTTATAGGTTGATGTTGTGGGTAAATGGTATAGCTATAGATTCTATAATGACTATTACTCAGTAATGGCTACAGGTAATAATATATAGCAGTCTAATGTAGAATGAAAGAACTTGTTACCAATTCTAATAATAGAGTTGCAACATATCTCAAGTGAGCCCTTGCTTGGGTAATTGCAATATTTTAAATTGTGAAATGATTATTTAATCAATTACTCATGCACAATTAACTCAAAGCTTTTAGATAAAAGATTATTATTGATTGTTATTCAAAAGAAAAGATACAAATATCTAAAATGATTATTGTTACATTCAATATGTAGATCTCTACAATATATAGACTAATTGACTCAAAATTGTGTAAACAACTAGGACTTTTAAGTACAATTTTTGACTCATTCCTTTTAAATTGGAAGAGGATTATTCAACAATGAGCATATGAGATAAAAAATCAGAAACGCAATCCCAACATAATTCTTCTAGTAAAGATGGTGAAACTAATTTCATAAGCATGTGTGAACAAGTGACAAAGGTATGTGGTAAAAAATATTGTCATAATCAAATATTCCATGTCCTATATGATAGCCTCATTGGTGGAAAAAGTACTTAAATACTTCGACCTCATCAAGTTGCATCTAACTCAGCTACAGGTGTTGATTCCTCTTGATGTAGGCTCCCAATCCTTCAATTGCACGTCATCTATTCTTGTAGTCACAAGCCAACAACAATTCATTGGTCATAGATTCTTTCTTCTTTCTTGTTGCATGACAAATTAGTTCTTCCACAAGATAATTATTCATTATAATCAACAAAATTATAATAGCATCACATCATGTATTTCAACAATAAGCACATACATATGCAAGTATCTATCAAATTATCAATAATTAGTTCTAGTTATTTATATTTAAACAAAAATTATGAATGTTTGGAAATTTTATGAGAATATCATCAAAACATAATAAATAACCTAATTACAATGGAAATTCTATGGCCCATCACATTCTATTTCTTTATTTCTACTTATTATGTGTATTTTTATATGTATTGTCTTATTTTACTTGTACATTCATTATAAGTTGTATCAAAGGTCTTTCAAGGTCATTTTTGTATACAATATTCCTAATTTAGGGTTGTTTGTAATGAATGGTCCACTGTATGCTCTCACCTCACCCTCTAGGGATCTTGGTGATCAAAAGGTGAGTATAGTGGTAATGGCATGAAATCTAGATTTGAATTCTGTCAATTTTCTCCTTGCAAGTGAGTTTTTTAATAAGTTGGAAATTGTATGTTAAGCGTTTTCAAATATCCTTGGAAGAGTTGTTATGGAATAAGCTAGATTTTCTATAAACTATCTAGTGAATTTATTTTGACTCTAATAACTAGGATTGAAACAAAATTTTGTATATAGTCATTATCTTCCACGTACCCTTGAATATATAAGAAAATACCTAAAAAAATCACAAGTTCACCCTAAGTAACCTTTAATCATTTGATCTTTTTGAAGTGGTTAGCATCATGAGTTTATTTATTTCATACCACAAATATGGGATAGTGGGCTATAGTTACAATCATAATCCTCCATAATTAGCACTATAATATATTGGGTTGATAATATTTACAAATGGGATCAATATATTATTGATCTCAAAAAACAATCACACCCTATAGAACCTTTCCTCTAATCCCCGCTTGTGTGCACTTAAACCTAGACCTTGATATTCAATAATTTAATAGCTTGGTTATTTTTCTTTAGTGGGACAAAATTCAAATTTTTTATGACTAGTGCATAATTTTTTTAAGTTATAAATTGTCATTTCGTTCTTGAAGCCCATTTTTAGCTATTGCTTTTTCTTTTCCTATTTCTCTCAAATCATAAACTTCTCAAATCTAATTTCTCTCAATCAACCCATAATTTATCAAATTTGATGGAAAATCAACTCATAGGTTATCTAAAAAAAAAAATTGGGTCAAATTTTATCTCTTCAAGTGGAGTGTCCCATTTAGATAATATTTTCAAGGTAGTTAATTTGATATATAACTCCAAATATTTTTCTCTATTCAAGGTCACATTTCTCTCATTCAAACACCTACATAATTTTGATTGACTATGCATCCTAATAATTTTAACATGTGACTCTAATAACCTTTTTTCTATGTCTCTAAATTTCAACTATGGAAGGTGGTCATGATTCTCTAAACTTTCCAAAGATCTCTTTAGAATCTATCATTAATGGAGATAACCAAATGTAAGAATGTATGTCCAAACTGAATTAGCTCAACCAAATAGTAGAATAGTTGGGAAATGAACGATTCATGTGTACTTTGGTCAACAAAAGGCTTCATATATTTGATAATCTTGAGGGAAATATAACTTATTCCTCTAATATTAAAAATGTGGTCACTTCCATAAATTAGGATAGGCTCCAACACTCCCTAAAGTTGACTTTCCCAAATTTTAGATTACAATCCTATAAATTCTTTATACAAAGAAGGTCAATATTTTGCAATCCATCACATTCCAGTTGACCAAAAGGTTTGTATAGTTTAATTTCACTTAGAAAATGATTGCATTCAATAGTTTTAATTTTTTTACATAACTCAACCATTCCTCACAATGGTTGAATTTTTCAAGGAATCCTTCAACCACTTTGTCCCTAGAGTACACAAAAATTTAGGAGTTTCCCCTAAATTATACCAAACACATTCAATGTAGGAATATCAAACAGATTTGAGAAATTAGCAAGTCAGATATGTGGCCTTAATGCATGATTTTCCAAAAAAAATTAATTAGTGGTCTAAAAGAATATATCATGTCAGAGGTTTTAATTTTTAAATTAGTCACATTTTTTGGTACTCTTATTTTGGCTCAACTAGACAAGGATAAGTGTGTAGTCCAAATAAATGTAGGATCCTCATATTTTTCCTTCAAACAAAAAAAATTTGTGGTAAATAAAGGCACTAAACCCATCATTATTCATAGGTTTTCTAGAGAATCATTGGCTAAGAAAAAGGCAAATGTTTCAATTATGATCAAAAGTGGAAAAAATGTCACAAACGTTAGGAACAATGAATATATCTCATTGATTATATCAAGGTGCCCAATGATTTGGGGGAATATTTATATGAGAGAGTAGGTTTGGGTTCATCAAAAAAGTCCCCTCTTGATGATCGCATTTCTACTCATTCTCTTGTAAAATTCCCTTTCCCCAAACACTTAAAGTCATTGGCTACATTAAATACCAAAAGATAGTGATCTTTAATGACAATGACAACACACAATTTCATTAGTAGAAAACTTATTATCTAGCTCCACTACTATGTCCATGCATGCAACAATTTGTAGATATGTTGGCCAATGGTAATACTATTTCATGTTGGGGCAAGTTTTTTTAATTTAAATATTTCTCTAAAGGACTTTCAATTG
Organism: Sequoia sempervirens; assembly: GCA_007258455.2. Classification (NCBI taxonomy): domain Eukaryota; kingdom Viridiplantae; phylum Streptophyta; class Pinopsida; order Cupressales; family Cupressaceae; genus Sequoia; species Sequoia sempervirens. Next base: position 61,986 of record VDFB02348883.1, on the reverse strand, counting down.
ACCACTAATATGTTTCCTCTTTCCTTGGGAGGTGCAGATTTTGTATAAATGACTTTCATTGATGAACAAATCCTCCAACTTTCATGTTCAAAAGTATATTCTACTATAGTCTAGTAGAAAATGGATAAATTCTTTGAGGGTTAAATTTTGCTAATTTGGTGACAAGATATTTTTCCAAGGTTTTAATAATGATAAGATTAGGATGGATAAGAACATTATTTAGATGGATCTGATGTGTTCAATACTAATAAAATATGGGATTTTAATGCTCATTTTTGTGGCTCCTATATATAGATATATATCATCTCATCTTATTGATATAAATAATATAAAATAATATATAGATGTTTTGATTATATGGGAAAAGTAGGTTTTGAATGGACCAGAAACCATTTACAAATAGGTTTTAACGGGACCCAAAACCTGAACATGGACAATCATGTTGCCAAAAGAAAAAGCAATGAACAATCAACAGCAAAACAACAACACTTCAAAGGATCGTCAAGACAACCCAAAATTGTAGCAAAACCAAGCTGCAAAAAATGGTTTTGAAAGGAACTGAAAACCCAATAAAACTAGGTTTTTACAAGGACCTTCAACCCAAAGGTTTTGAAGGGACCTTAAACCCTTTACAACCAGGTTTTGGCAGGGAACTTGAACCCTTAGACATTGCCTGCATTAGCCATGCAACAAAAAACTAGATGCTCAAGAAGAAAAAAGAACCGCCTGAGACATCCAAGCAACCATCAATGTGTAACAGCCAGACAGTAACATAACATTAGCATCAACACCCACCCAACTCACCAAACCACTGGCTGAAATAGCCAAGTCATGGGAAACCAAAATATCAGAAAAACTAGAGCCCATCAACACCCCCTCTCCACCTCTATAGGAGTAGTCACCATGGAAACCCAAGCTTCCACTGCAAAGGAACTCCAGTCAATCCTCATTCCAACTCCATAGGAATGGCCTCCTCCTTGATAGAATTTGCACTAGAGAAAACTCGTAGAAGAAGTGTGAACAAACCACCACACCAACAACACCCATCTCCACCTCCATAGGATAGGTCTCCACCTCAATAGGAGACACCAACTGTAGGACACAGAAGAAAGCCAACACTCTAGCAAAAAGAGTTGACATAGTAACCAGGGGAACCAACAACATTAGGGTCTTCAGGATGAACAAAGAAAGTAGCCCTATCAAATCCAAACTAAAGGTGGAAACTACATCCTTAAATTCCTATAAAAGAAGAGAAACCAACGAACTAAACAACTTATTATCCACCTCAAAAGAGGAACACCCATCAAAAGAAAGGGAAGCCAAGACTCCCTTAGGCACTAAGAACAACTGGGACAACCAAAAAACCTTGCTAGAAAAACTAGCCAGCAGCTTCAACACCAAACCCAGAGCAACAACAACACCAAATTGCACCAAGAACACTTAGGACCTGAAAAAACAAAGCCCGACCAAGAAGATAAACTCTCAGAAAATCCCAGACAACAAGAGAGGCACCAAAGGATAAGCAGTAACATCTCTACAACAATCCCAAAGAAGAGCAACCACACGACCAAGCAAAGCAAACAACACCAAATAAAATCCACTAGGACCTGAGAGAAGTAGGACAAGACAAGGAAATCCCCCAAGAAAAAAGAGTAGAGAGAAGGCAAGACCATGAAGAACAACCTCTGACCCTACATGCTAATTAGGGTCTAAAACATGCCAAAAACTCTCCACAGACAACTCCACCAAAGGCAAACCAAAACCCACATCTTGCATCAAAGAGGAAGTCCCACAGAAGCACAACCCCAAAGCCACAACAAAAGAAATCTCCAAAAAAGAGGCACTAGAGAGGCCAGGAGAGCCCACAAGTGGAAATAGAAGAGAGAAGGAAAAACCATTAAAAGCAACATCCGACCCTACATGCCAGTTAGGGTCTAAAGAATGCCAAAATCTCTCCACTATCAAACTCACTATATGCACCCCAAAAACTACACCCAGCACCAGAGCAAGAGCCTCAAAAAAGTCCAGCACCAAAGGCAACGAGATAGCCATACCCATAGGAAGAAGCAAATAGGTACCCAACCGCACACCCAACAAAGAAGAACTAGGCAAAACCCCACAGGGCGAAAGCAGCAGCCAGACTCAACCCAACTCCCCAACAGGAAATGTCAGCAACCTGCACCAAACCATAGCTTCCTAGAACGACGAAAGCAACAAACAGGGCTGCAATAGCGCATCCCAGGCCAAAGGTAGCTTCCAACACCACTCCATAGTAGCCCCACAAAATGGCCCTAGTAGCCAACCCAACAATGAACCATCTGCATTTGCAGAATCATCACCATCCTCTCTAGAATCATCCCCATATTTCAAATCCCCCCCCCCTCCTCTTCCCACTCCCTCTTCGCTCCATTGATATTTTACTAGAATAATCTATAGATGTTATATCAATTGGTAGAAATCATATAAAGTTAAGGATTGGTTGAGAGAGGTTTTAGGAAGCAATTTTAGCCTTTAGCTCTATAATCTTATGATGGGGAGGTCATAAAAACAACTTGTTATGCCTTGCATAACCACCCCCATTTTGATTTGGAACAAAATGGGTCCCCCTTTCTCTTTTTGATTTCTTTTGCTTTTGGTTACTTGCTTTCCTCTTGGTGGTTCTTCTGGTTTTCTGCCTGAATTTGTCTTCTAGTTTTGTCAAATTTTGGTTGTCTCAACTTAAGTTGGTTTTCTTCTTGCTAAGAATTCAGTGCAATAATCATGGACAATAGAAGATTTATTATAATATATCTTATGTCCTTCTGATGACTAATGGGACTCTGTTTTGCAGGATCAAATCATGCACGTGATGATATTGGCCAAGGGAACTCAGTTGGAAAGCATTCCTTAATCTGGTTGATCATAAATTTCCTCTAAGGAAAAAGTCGGCGAGACTCTGCAGTTGTCTTGCCGACTGGCTGTGTGTTCTATCCAAAAAAGGCTCTTCGGTCGCCCAAACTTCTGTCGCCGAGAATCTTTATGTGTCTCGCCGACCGAAGGAGCCCTCACCAAAAGATTTTGAATTCGGCATAACATCTTGCCGAAAGGGGTTAAGTCTCGGCGACAGGGGTGTGGTGTCGGTAGGATGTCTTGCCGATCAAACGGGCTCTCCCCAAACTCAAATGAACTCTCGGTGAAGCAAGGAGACTTCAATATATGGTCTTAGCGAAAAGAGTAAGTCTCGGTGATAATTTTTTCCTTCGGCAGAAGGTTTGGCCGATTAGCGTATGTCTCACCGAAAAGGTTGGAAGAGCCCAGAGAAGGTTTGCACTCGGCGAAAGGAAGACTCGGTCAGTGTAAAGTCTCACCAATCGAGGGAAGTCTCAGCGATACGAAGGAAGCTCACCGAGAGAAAGGTGACTTCGGCAAGATGTTTCACCGATGGGGTGAACTTTTTCCAAAGTAAAGTAGTATCGGCAAAATAGAGTGGCTTCGGCAAGAGCTCTCGTCGATGATCCCTAGTCTGGGTGACTACAGAGAGTTTCACCGAAACAGAATAGGCTCAGGGAGAAAACAAAAGGGTCGCTATGATGTCTCCCTGACCATGGAATGTCCCACCAAAAAAATGGAGCTCAGCAGAGAATCATGCCTTCGCCAAAAGGTCTTGGCGAAGAAAGAAAGTCACACCGAGGCAAAAGGACCCGAGCTCAGGGGAATAAAAGGAACTCGGGGAGACTCTGAGCGGATGGAACGGGTTCGGTAAGATGTCTTGCTGACCCGATGGTGTCTCAGCAACGGGAGATGCTACAAGGGGAACTCACCATGGCCTCTGGCCGACATTGAGGAGTCTTGCCGATAAAAAGGAGGGGCTCGGTAAGGGAAGAGGAGTTCGGGGTAAGGTCTCCCCAAAATGATGAGGTCTCCCCAACAAGAGAATGTGCTCGTTGAGGGAGGAAGGGCTTCGCCATGTGGTCTTGCAAAAAACATGCAGTCTTGCAGATAGGTTTTGTGAGCTCAATATGACTTCTTCAGCTCGCCGAAACGTCTTGCCGACTGTCTAATGTCATGCCGATGGTTGATAAAATCGATAATCATATCGAGGAGACAAGATGAGTGTCTCACCAACATGCGATTCAATACGAACCACTTTTGACCACCAAGGAATCTTGCGTGGCCTTTGTTCCTCCAATCAGAAGAAGATGACCTATTGACCGATTGACCATCCCTATGTAAGAAGACCAACAAAGTGTAGGATAAATGGATTCCTTCTGAGATCCAAGGCAATGGATCGACTCGGGTGAAATGTTCAAATCTACAGGGAGGCCCAATGATGCTTCCAGAGGATGGTCAACAAGCAGAGAATTCTAAAACATTAATGAGAACATGAAGAAGGGTGAAGAAACTATGAGTCACAGGGACAGTTGTAGTGATCACTAGCTGAGGCAGGCCAGTATTAATGGTGATACTTTGGAGCATTCAAGGCGGCTTTGTGAAGGAGTTCAAAGATGGACACAGAGACAGAAGAGTTAATGCTGCAACTGCAAAAGATCTACAGATCATTCCCAGAACAAGCCGTCATCAGCATGGATAGCAAGGTTTCACATTGAATGCAGTTTTGACTCTGCTCAAAAAGATCTGAGAGCTGACTCTCCTAGAAGCAGATATTTTGTAAACCCTAATGCAGGGGGACAACGCATTCTTTTGGTACATTCTGTATATATATGGAATTCTTGCCTCTTTGTAGAGGTTAGAAGGATTTAGAAGAAAGTTAGAGAGAAAATACAGTTAGACAGTTAGAGGTAGAGAGAACCAAGAGAGAAAATAGAAGATACAGTGTTAGAACAGATAATCAGAAAAAAAATATAGGAATTAGTCAGTTAACAGAAGGAGATAGAGTTGCATCTTGATTCTTAGTAATGAGAGCTTTTTTGTCTTCTTGTCTAGGAGTGAGATTCAGTATTGGCTGTAATGTATTTTCAAAGTTCTCTTAGTGTAGTTGGAAACAATTTGGAATCATAGATTCTCTGTACACCGGTGATTGTGCCAGCTTTGTAAATATTGCTTATCTATTTCACTAACAGTAGAAGCAATCAGAGTTTAATCTACTTCATATTGTGTTCCTGAATGATATTTGTCTTAAGTTGATCATTTGATTTGTGAAGTCTTCAAAGAGTGAAATGTTATTTTGTGTTTTATTTAAATAGTAACTTAAAATCTGTTATTTGAATTAGCACTGTGAATGAAAGAGGTTGTGTGTCAATCATAAGTTTACTTTGTTCTATAGTTTTAGTTTACAATTCCTTGAAGCTAACAAATCTGGTTAAAGTTGGATAAATTATTGTTCTTTTTTGTCCCAAAACTCTGATCTATCTTTTGTTGTTTCTTTAAAAACCCCAGTTAAATTAGGTTTTATTTCATGCTTGATCTTAGAACGATCCAGAAGCTCAACACCAGCAGGCCCCTTGAACATTACTGTTACATTGACCAATTGAGCAACATTAGCACAATTGAGAACCAACTACAAAGACCTTGGGAGTTGAGATATCCATGTGATCATCTTTCTCTTTCAGGAGAAACAGAATAGCAATATTTTGTTTGCATGTTGTTGTGCCAAAACACACGTCAACAGAAACTAGCGCTAGAAGGAGGGCCTAGAAGGGAAAACTAGATAAAACTGGGTTTTCCTCCCCGGAAAGGCCCCACAGAGTTCTTCGATCAGCTAAAAATCCATCACCTTTCATAGAACTCAAGACCCCAATAAGACACAAGAGTCATAAGACTGGGGCAACCATCATACCACCTTTATCAGCTCCCCTCACTCCACCAGGATTTTCACCAATACCCCAGTGGGTACCTATCAATCCACCATCACATCCATCTCAATTGTCATCACAGCTGGTTCAACCCATACAACAGCTGGCTCAACCACCACCCCCACCAATGGTGTTCTTTCAGAATAATCCTTCTCCATTGGGGACTATCCCTGGAGGTTTTCACGATATGCCCAAGAACCCTGAGAAATTTTGCCCCAAGTATATTCATGGCGAGTCAAGGAGTGTTGAAGAGCACATACAAGCTTCCAAGGATGCTTGTACTAGAGCTCAAATAGCCCACCATGATGTAGTTTGTAGGTTGTTCCCTTACTCCTTAGGGGACATGGCATACAATTGGTGCCTTAATCTTCCTCAAGGTTCCATTCTGACTTGGACACACTTGGAAAATGCTTTCATTAATCAGTTCAGGGTTTATGTGGATCCAGCTCTTTTATATCACCAATTTGCCACCATCAGGAAAGAGCCATGTGAATCCTTGCCCCTGTTCAATACTAGATTCCAGCAAATGTATAGGAGATTGCAGGATCCCTATCTAGTCACAGAGAATAGTGCCATTCAAGCTTACTTTAGAGTCATAGATCCCTTGCTTGGCTTGTTCTTGCAAAGGACTTATCAACCAGCTGATATTGATTCCTTATCCAAAGTCTATCATCTAGCTATCAAGTTGCAGCACCAAATCAATTCTCAACAAGGAGGCCTGGGAGGAGGTTTCCCTTCGATAGGATATCATATCCATAGCCCAACTCCTCTATTCAATACTATCTCGGGAATGTCTCCTTCCCATTATGGGCCTATGTTTAAATTGCAAACTCAACCACATGTTCCATTCTTTGCTACTGGAACTTTTGATCCCTTTCAACAATCACAGCTTCCTCAAAGTTCCCAAGGTCATCACAACCAAGTGGGAGCACCAAATCAGGGTGGTTAGCCACTTGTTGCTAAGAGTGTGGAAAGTGAGAAGACAGTTCAGCTTACAAATGAGGTAGAAACCCTGAAGAAAACACTGTCTCAAGTTACAAATGACATGGCTCAACTTCGGTTGAACCCTTCCCAAAACCAAGGTAACTACCCTAGTCAAAATAGCAACAACCAAGGTAACTATCAGAATCATAACAGTTACAACCAAAGGGGTTATCAAGGCCAAAGCTCCTCTAATCAAGGGTATCAAAATCAAAATAGAGGGTATAACCAGAGGCCAAATAACAGCAGGCAGTGAAATATAGGGCCCAATAATGGTGGAGTTTCTCACAACTATAAGCAAATGAGGACAGATCACATACTACAAACGTGGTTGACCTCAACTTTATGACCAATTGGTGCAGGTTGCATGATACTGCAACCCATTCTAAGGTGAATTGCCCGGAAATGGAGAAGATGGTCAAGATGGCACAGGCAGATGCCCAAACATTCCAAGGGAATCATCACAAAGGAGGTGGCTCAGTAGACATGGCAATGACTTATGACCTCTTTGAGGAGGAACCTTCATTCCCAAACCAAGAGGAGAATGAACCAGAAGAAGATCCATATGATGCCTAGGCCTTTCAGTCAAAAGGAGGACACTTCCTAAGAAATCAAAGTAAGGGGCCATTCACTACATCAGCACCCCCTAATCACATGGTGCCTCCAAATCAAGGTGCTGATAATAATCCTCCTCCACCAAAAGGCTGACTTCCATAATAAGGGTAATTCCTCTACCATGTTCAAAAGTAATTCAAGTTATAATATAGAATTTGATATTGTTTCTTAGATGCAGAAACATAAAACTTCTTTGTCATATTTTGACATCTTAAAGTGGTGCCCTGCTCAAAGAGAGACAGTGTTGAAAGATTTGGAGCAAGCTGACAAATCAAAAGGGAAAAATAGGTGGAACCTACTACAGACATGAATGCAACCTTGTACAGAAATAAGGTAGGTACCCCACCATTTCTTTTGAGTTTAAGAATTTGTGGGAAGAACCTGCATAATTGTTTGTTTGATTCAGGGGCTTCTGGCAATGTCATTCCATTCTCTATATGTAAGAAGTTAGGATTGAACCCAACCTAGAAAAATAAGAAGGTCATTCAACTTGACAAGACAAAGGTTAATGTGGTAGGAGAATTAAGAAACATATAGGTTCAAGTAGGATCAGATCCTAGGATCCTAACCAACATAGATATCCAAGTAGCAGATATTCTCGTGACCTATGGCATGCTGCTGAGCAGAGATTTGATGAAAAGTCTAGGGGGATATCTTTGCCTTGACTTTTCACATATGTGGCTGCCATGGAGAGGGATTCCTACTCAAATTAGGATTGAAAGTGAGCCTCGCCTCAAGCATATCATCACTGAGTATGATTGTCCTAGTGAGGTAGCTTACTTTGAGACTGAGATGGGGGTTTATAAAAGAGAAGAAATTCTAACCTTCTCGGTTCTCAATTCTAAAGACATGTCAATACATAAACTCCCTGACCCCACGATTAATGAAAATCAACAGGCCTTGATTAGAAAGCTGCAACAAGACCAACTGGTCTTAGGGGAAGATGCTGATCTACAGAGTCTTCTTCTCCCTAATTGGTGCAGGGTGCATTACAAAAATCACTGTTAATTAACTTGCCAACCCTGCATTGACATTTTAAATCATGTTGCCCAAGGTAGAAAAATTGGCTCAAGTCACCCTGAGACCATTACAGACCACTTCTCATTTGAAGCTAAAGAAGCAAAATGGTTGACCAGGGATAGAATACCTTCGAAGGAAGTTCAAATTGAACCTACCCCAGACATATTTCTGAATCAGCATATTGACAAGGAACAGTCCCAAGGTTCGTTTGTCACCCCTGCACTCACTAATATACCAAAGCCCAAGGGGTTAACCAAGGATGCAAGTGAGTGTCAAGGGGATAACCATGGGCTGCATAATACATCTGTGCAGGGATTGGGAATTACTCCTCGGGAACCTATTGAACACCTGTTCCCTATATTTGACCTAAAAGATCAAGTAGTCCCACCCCTGGCTCTTCTACCCAAGTGCCCACAATGACTTCAAAAGGACCAACCCCAGCTCAGGATCAGCTATGGACCCTCACATTCGATGGATCCAAATCCAAGACAGGCTGTGGTGTTGGGATTGAACTAATCAGCCTGAAAGGGAAAACCTTCTTTGCTTCTTACAGGTTGCAATTTGGATGCACAAACAACATAGCAGAGTATGAAGCTCTAGCACGGGGACTGATGTTTGCACATAAGAAGAAGGCCACTGCCTTGATGGTCAAGGGAGATTCAGAAATTGTTGTCAAACAAGTACGCAGCCAATACACCTGTCACAATAAAAGGTTGGCAGCATATAGAAACAAGGTATGGAATATGATCGAAGACTTTGATGCATTTTGGATTAGCTTAATCTCTAGAGAAGACAATCATGTAGCTGATTCATTGGTTGTTGCTACAAGCACCCTGGAACCTATGCAAGGCTCTAACCTCAAGAAATTCTCAGTGGAATTAATTTCTACCCCTGCAGTTCCTGACAACATCACGAACTTTCAAGTCTTTGATGATGATCGACATATTCTGGCTTTCTTAGCAAGCTCAGATGTTTTTGAAGGGAAAATTATTGATGAATCCAACAAAGATCAAGGGGATTGGAGCCCTGAGGAATGTGATACATAAGGGGTCCTCAATTTCAATAATAATAACATTCCCAAGGGAATGGTTGCTTTAGAAAGGATTTTTGATTCAGACCCAAGGGCTCGAGAGAAGATATCAGCTGAAGAAAAAGGGAGGCGAATATGAAACAGTTAACCTGGCTGATTCTGGCCCTGAAAGGAATGTCTATATAGGGAAGGCCTGCCCTGAAACAATCAGGAAAGACATATTGAAGGCACTTAAGAAGGATATTTTTGCAATCGCTTGGGGATATGAAGACCTAAAGACATTTGATGCTACTGTAATGACTCATACTATTCCCTTGAAGCCTGAAGCTAAGCCATTTCGACAAAAATAGTGCCCTGTCAACGCTTTGATTGAGCCACTGAACCTTAAGGAAGTTCAGAAATTGCTTTCTGCAAGGATAATCTTCCCTATGTGCCATTCAACCTGGGTGGCTAATTTAGTCCCAGTTCATAAGAAAAATGGGGAGATCAGGCTGTGTGTCGACTTTAGAAATTTGAATAGAGCCTCAGAAAAGGATAACTACCCACTTCCTTCTCTGGATGAAGTCCTATAGACTGTCAATGGATCTCAAATGATATCATTCCTAGATGATTACTTTGGATATAATCAGGTAATGGTCAACTCTGAAGACAAAATGAAGACAGCCTTCACTACAAAGTGGGGAACCTTCGCATATAGGAGAATGCCATTCGGTTTGATAAATGTTGGATCAACTTTCCAGCGCGCCATGGACATAGCGTTCAAGGAACTAATCGGTAAGTGCATCATTGTCTATATGGACGACCTGACAGTGTTCTCTAAGGACCAATTGAATCATGCTGTAGACTTAGCCAAAGTTCTTGAGAGATGCATCCGGTATGGAGTCTCATTGAATCCAAAAAAATGTGTGTTCGGGGTTTCTGAAGGGAAGCTATTGGGACACATAATTTCTGAAAGAGGGATTTCAATCGACCCAGATCGAGTCGAGTCCATCCTGAAGATCACCCGGCTTGGAAGCAAGAAAGAAATGAGGTCTTTCTTTGGGAAAATCAACTTTGTGAGAAAGTTCGTCACGGGCTTTGCTGAAATTGTGAAACCCCTGAACGAAATGATGAAAAAGGACGCCAAGGTAGAGTGGACTGATGAAGCAAAGGCCGCATTTTCACAAGTCAAACGATCCATCTCAGAAGTGTCGGTCCTTACCAACCCTGATTACATCAGGCCATTCTACATTTACTCTTTTTCCTCTAATCATTCCTGCGCAGCTGTACTAACCCAACGAAGAGAAGAGGCAAAGGAGAGACCAATTAATTTCATGAGCTCTCCGTTTAAAAACACGAAAATCAAATACCCACCTCTGGAGAAGCAAGCTTTTGCGTTGGTTCGGGCTGTCAAGAAGTTTCGGCATTATATCCTTCGAAGCCAAGTCGTCGCTGTAGTTCTTGACGCTGCTGTGAAGTCCCTACTCATGCAGAACGAGCTGGGAGAAAGGAGAGGAAAATGGATGGCCATTTTGCAAGAGTTCGACCTGGAGATACGTCCTATGAGACTCATCAGAGGTACAGGCTTTTCCAAGTCCATGGCGAATGCTAGTGACAACATCATTTGTCAGCAATATACGACCCAATCTTTCTCCAATGACCCCTGGTATGTTGATATTGTCTATTTTATGCTCAACAATCGATGTCCAGAGGGGATGAATTCAACTCAAAGGAGAGCGCTAAGGATGAAGAGTTCTTATTACATGCTCAAAGGAGGGTTGCTATACAGGAAGAATTTTGAAGGAGTCTACCTAAGATGCCTTGATCAGCAAGAGGCTAAACATGTGATCTCTGAGTTTCATGGGAAACATGGCACAGGTCATGGTTCTGCAGATTCATTGGCACACCAAATCCTTAGGTCTAGTTATTACTGGCCTTGTGTATTCAAAGATTCCCATCAGCATGTGAGGACATGTCACATCTGTCAGATTTCTGCACCAAGGGAACGCCATTCAGCCATGCCTTTGTAGCCTATCTATGAGGTAAGGCCATTTTCCCAATGGGCATTGGATTTCATTGGGGTAATTAACCCAAACTCTTCTGCAGGACACAAGTTCATTTTGACTGCCACTGATTACTGTACAAGGTGGACAGAAGCTATACCCTGCAAGAACAACACAAGAGAGGTGGTGATCAAGTTCCTCACCGAGTGCATCACTACAAGGTTTGGGGTACCCTTCGCGTTGGTATGTGACAATGGCTCTGTTTTTTCTTCTGCTAAATTCATTTCATGGGCATATGATCACAAAATTGTTTTAAAATAGTCTTCAAATTATTACCCACAAGGAAATGGAGTTGCCTAATCAACAAATAAGAATCTTCTAGGGGTAATTAAGAAACTATTAGAGCATAACCCTAGAGACTGGCATACCTAGCTGAGATTCACATTATGGGTAGATAGGACTAGGATTAAGGCTGCTTTAAACACCTCACCATTCAAGCCGGTATATGGCTAAGAGCCTGTCTTTCCTATCCATCTGCAAATACCTATCCTTGATTTCATGCAGGAATTCTACTCTAGTGACAATAGGATAGAAGTAAGATTAGCTGCTTTGTTGAAATTAGAAAAACAAAGAGATGCCTCATTACAACAATTTTTTAGGCACCAGGCTGTTGTCAAACGTTGGTTTGACAAAAAGCCAAAATCAAAGCTTTTAGGATATCTGACCTTGTATTGTTATGGGATAAAGCTAGTGAAAAGAAGGGCAGTCACCAGAAATTTGACAAACTCTGGCTAGGTCCTTATCAGATTCCTGAGATCTTGGAGGGAAATGCTTTCAGACTGAATAGCTTAACTGGGGAACTTGTTCCATTGCCTGTCAATGGACAGTTTCTTAAGCACTATTTTGAGTCATAAAGCTTGTTAATTTCTGTTGTGCATGTAATTAATTCGTTGTTCTTTATGTAAATAATTTATTTGTCTCCTGTTTGTAAATAATTTGTATTTTTGTAAATACTTTCTATGTTTATGCTTGTAAATAACCTGTTGCTCTTTATGTAAGTAATTCGCTCTTTGTTTGTAAATAGTTTTCTAATTGTTTGTTTGTCTTTCCTTTTTTTCTTTTTGTTTCCCTTGTTCTGTGGTTTATGTTTTGTTTTGTTCTTTGGGGTTGATCTGTCCTTTCCATCTGAAACTGTGGGTTGTTATCTAAAGTATGCTATGGTCACAAGGAGGAAAATGGTTTAGGTATTTTCAGGCTTTCTGATTGGATGATTTTGTCCTAAACTCTTTGTTTCATGTCCATTGTCAATAAAGGTTGTGGAAGGTCTTGAAAACAAGGTGCCAAGTAAATAACTTCCATTAGCTCCTCTAAATCTGCCACAAATCATTAAGATCATCTCCTTTGTATCGGTATATTTGTCCTAGGGTGATAGTGTTGTAAGATTTGAGTGAAAAATATGATCTCTCAAGTGTTGTTATGAGGTCCATGGTAGTTTTCAACCTAGATCAAAAAGAACTAAGTGAAATATCTGAAACTCTATGAGAAAAAAAAAAAAAAAAAAAAAAAGAAAAAATTATCTAAAGAGAAAAGGATTCAATATGAATAGGTGATTCTAGTATCTCTACCGGGGCTATGGACTAGAGAAATGTTGTGAGAAAACTAGAGGTATCTCCGTCGGGGCTATGGACACCTAACTGGCAGTGGAGCAATGCTCAGGATATCATTGCACGAAAGGGAATCAACCTATGTAGCTCAAATCTTGCACATTGTTGTCTCAAAGACGAAGAAAACTTTATGAAAGGATGATGCACTATCAAGCACACACATAGATTCAGGGGGTAACTAGTGTTGATTTACGTTTGAGATTCTAGCTCAACCTTGGTTGTTATAACTGACCCAACTGGAGTTGTGATATTCAGGAACCAGGAGTTCTGGGTAGCTGAATCCTTCAGCTTCTTGAAAATGGTTAAACCTTTTCCCCAGCCGAGTCACCATTTCTTATGCCTTGCATAACCACCCCCATTTTGATTTGGAACAAAATGGGTCCCCCTTTCTCTTTTTGATTTCTTTTTCTTTTGGTTACTTGCTTTCCTCTTGGTGGTTCTTCTGGTTTTCTGCCTGAATTTGTCTTCTGGTTTTGTCAAATTTTGGTTTTGTCTCAGCTTAAGTTGGTTTTCTTCTTGCTAAGAATTCAGTGAAATAATCATGGACAATAGAAGATTTATTATAATATATCCTATGTCCTTCTGATGACTAATGGGACCCTGTTTTGCAGGATCAAATCACGCACATGATGATATTGGCCAAGGGAACTCAATTGGAAAGCATTCCTCAATCTGGTTGATCATAAATTTCCTCTAAGGAAAAAGTCGGCGAGACTCTGTAGTTGTCTTGCTAACTGGCTGTGTGTTCTATCCAAAAAAGGCTCTTTAGTCGCCCAAACTTCTGTCGCCGAGAATCTTTATGTGTTTTGTCGATCGAAGGAGCCCTCGCCAAAAGATTTTGAATTCGGCATAACATCTTGCCGAAAGGGGTTAAGTCTCGGCGACAGGGGTGTGGTGTCAGCAGGATGTCTTGTTGATCAAACAGGCTCTCCCCGAACTCAAATGAACTCTCGGCGAAGCAAGGAGACTTCGATATAGGGTCTCAGCGAAAAGAGTAAGTCTCGGTGATAATTTTTGCCTTCGGAAGAAGGTCTGGCCGATTAGCGTATGTCTCGTCGAAAAGGTAGGAAGAGCCCGGAGAAGGTTTGCGCTCGACGAAAGGAATCCTCGGTCGGTGTAAAGTCTCACCGACCGAGGGAAGTCTCAGCAATACGAAGGAAGCTCACCGAGAGAAAGGTGACTTCGGCAAGATGTTTCACCGACGGGGTGAACTCTTGCCAAAGTAAAGCGGTATTGGCAAAACAAAGTGGCTTCGGCAAGAGCTCTCGCCGATGATCCCTAGTCTGGGTGACTACGAAGAGTTTCATCGAAATAGAATGGGCTCGGGGAGAAAACAAAAGGGTCGCTATGATGTCTCCCCAACCATGGAATGTCCCACCAAAAAAATGGAGCTCGGCAGAGAATCATGCCTTCGCCAAAAGGTCTTGGCGAAGAAAGAAAGTCACACTGAGGAAAAAGGACCCAAGCTCGGGGGAATAAAAGGAACTCGGGGAGACTCTGAGCAGATGGAACGGGTTCAGTAAGATGTCTTGCCGACTCGATGGTGTCTCAGCGACGGGAGATGCTACAAGGGGAACTCGCCATGGCCTCTGGCTGACATTGAGGAGTCTTGTTGATAAAAAGGAGGGGCTCGGTAAGGGAAGAGGAGTTCGGGGTAAGGTCTCCTCGAAACGATGAGGTCTCCCCGACAGGAGAATGTGCTCGCCGAGGGAGGAAGGGCTTCACTATGTGGTCTTGCCGAAAACATGCAGTCTTGCCGATAGGTTTTGTGAGCTCGATATGACTTCTTCAGCTCGCCGAAACGTCTTGCCAACTGTCTAATGTCATGCCGATGGTTGATAAAAGCGATAATCACATCGGAGAGACACGATGAGTGTCTCACCAACATGCGATTCAATACGAACCACTTTTGACCGCCAAGGAATCCTGCGTGGCCTTTGTTCCTCCAAGCAGAAGAAGATGACCTATTGACCAATTGACCATCCCTGTGTAAGAAGACCAACAGAGTGCAGGAAAAATGGATTCCTTCTGAGATCCAAGGCAATGGATCGACTCGGGTGAAATTTTCAAATCTACAGGGAGGCCCGATGATGCTTCCAGAGGATGGTCAACGAGCAGAGAATTCTAAAACATGAATGAGAACATGAAGAAGGGTGAAGAAACTATGAGTCATAGGGATAGCTGTAGTGATCACTAGTTGAGGCAGGCCAGTATTAATGGTGATACTTTGGAGCATTCAAGGCGACTTTGTGAAGGAGTTCAAAGATGGACACGGAGACAGAAGAGTTAATGTTGCAGCTGCAAAAGATCTACAGATCATTCCTAGAACAAGCCGTCATCAGCATGGATAGCAGGGTTTCACATTGAATGCAATTTTGACTCTCCTAGAAGCAGATATTTTGTAAACCCTAATGTAGGGGGACAACACATTCTTTTGGTACATTCTGTATATATGTGGCATTCTTGCCTCTTTGTAGAGGTTAGAAGGATTTAGAAGAAAGTTAGAGAGAAAATACAGTTAGACAGTTAGAGGTAGAGAGAACCAAGAGAGAAAATAGAAGATACAGTGTTAGAACAGATAATCAGAAGAAAATCTAGGAATTAGTCAGTTAACAAAAGGAGATAGAGTTGCATCTTGATTCTTAGTAATGAGAGCTTCTTTTGTCTTCTTGTCTAGGAGTGAGATTCAGTATTGGCTGTAATGTATTTTCAAAGTTCTCTTAGTGTAGTTGGAAACAATTTGGAATCACATATTCTTTGTACACCGGTGATTGTGCCAGCTTTGTAAATATTGCTTATCTGTTTCACTAACAGTAGAAGTAATCAGAGTTTAATCTACTTCATATTGTGTTCCTGAATGATATTTGTCTTAAGTTGATCATTTGATTTGTGAAGTCTTCAAAGAGTGAAATGTTATTTTGTGTTTTATTTAAATAGTAACTTAAAATCTATTATTTGAATTAGCACTGTGAATGAAAGAGGTTGTGTGTCAATCATAAGTTTACTTTGTTTTGTAGTTTTAGTTTACAATTCCTTGAAGCTAACAAATCTGGTTAAAGTTGGATAAATTATTGTTCTTTTCTATCCCAAAACTCTGATCTATCTTTTGTTGTTTCTTTGAAAACCCCAGTTAAATTAGGTTTTATTTCATGCTTGATCTTAGAACGATCCAAAAGCTCAACACCAGCAAGCCCCTTGAACATTACTGTTACATTGACCAATTAAGCAACATTAGCACAGTTGAGAACCAACTACAAAGACCTTGGGAGTTGAGATATCCATGTGATCATCTTTCTCTTTCAGGAGAAACAAAATAGAAATATTATGTTTGCATGGTGTTGTGCCAAAACACACGTCAACACAACTGTAAGAGGGATCATTATAAGTGAAGTGGTTTTTTCTGTAACATTTAAAATTGCATACTCTTGTAATTTCACTTTGTATCTTGTACTCACTCTAGCACCTTAGCTTGTATTATCTGAAAGCCAAAGTGTTAATACCTTTCTCTATTTTTCCTTTCCTTTGTGTTTTTCTTAATTTTTTGAACCATTTTAGTCTACATTATTTTGACATGAGTGCTACATGTGGAAATCCATGCAACACACTAGCATCCCATGAGAACTCATGATTTTGTGATTATTTTTTATTGTTTATCTTCCCTACCATGGTATACACTTTGAAGGTAACCATATCGAATAGATTTGAGATGGATATGCACCCTTGGTTCCTCTCTTTGACATCATTCAAACACTCATTCTCTTAATTTTCTATCACTTATAAAAAAATATTCTCAAGTTCATAAGTTGTCCATTAACAAACTTTGAACTATCTCAATTGTTGTGAATCTTTACAAGTAATATTTATAAGTGAAGACTCTCATTGTGCATTTTGTATTATAGAGACCTATGGTAGAAACGACTACAAACCAATATTATCCCTCTTGGTTGCTTCAATTTTGAGAGGTGATATTGTTCTTGTGTTTTTTCTCAATTCTCTTCTATTTGTCGCATTTATTTCTTTAAATTTTATCTTGGGTGTTTATAGCATCTAGGATTATTGGAATTATCATTCAATTTTCTAGTATTATATTTATTTTTGCATTTTTCATCTTTATTTTTAAATATTATCAAAAATCAAGCTAATGTGGAGGTATAAATACCAAAACAAAGATTTGGCTTGAATACAAATCCCTAAGAAACCACAAAAACATTTATTTTCCTTCCCTTGTTGTAGGTTCCATTAAGGAGGAGAACATTCCATCATATTTTCATTTAGTGATATATTCCTCTTCTTTATTTTATTATTATTTTATAACATGTATTTTAATAGATTATTTATTGCATTGTCATTGCATTATTTTTGTTACTGGTAAATATTTTTGCACTCCTTGGTTTTAATTTTGTATGTGTAAGTTTCATATTTTTCTAATTAGACCAATATTTTCTAGATTTTTTTCCATATGGAACTATAATGTGTCATGTTTTCATCCATGCAAAGCAGTACCATCAAGCATGGTCAGCTTCAAATTTTTGACCCAACTTTTTTCTAATATTTTCCATTTATATTTTCAAATTGGATTTATAATTTTTTTTATAAATAACACCAATTTTCTTCTCTATGTGTTTTCTCTTCATTTGATAAACAAATATTTATTTATAGTTAAAGTACTAAATTTTTAATAGACATAATCAACAATAGATTAGTTTTTGAAAAAAAAAATCCTAGGCAATTAATCATATTGTTGAGTAATTGAGAATGTTTGGTAAGAGAAGTAACTCTCTTTTATTGATTCATTTTTTTTATCTCTATAGAAGAAAGTAAAAGTAAAGGTTTAGTGAGCTTGAACTTAGATGAAGGTGTTAAATGTCCCCAAATGTTAGGTCTCACTTTTCCCATCAACCCTTTTTTTAACCAAGAACAATCAAAGAAAAAGATTGGAATTAGAATTTAGAGTTTGTAGTTTAGAAAAGGAAATTTCTAATAATTTAGCATTAGGCAAGGGAAATTTTCCCTCTTTTCTCAAAGCCTTTTATTGGAGTCTCGTGCACCTTCCCATCTAATCTAATTTGAAGCTATCTATGAGCTATATTCAAATCTCTTTGAGAACTGTTGATCTTTGGATGAGAACAAAGAGAGGGAGAGCAAATGAGAAGAAAATTCACTCTAGGGAAACTACCAAATATTTGGGTAATGACTATCAATACACTTTGGATCTTGGTGTCCCCAAGCCACATATTAAGTACCTTGTCTCAAATAATTTACTTTATCTTGTTAACTTTTTGATGTTGATGAGCATCTTTTGTTGTTGGTTAGCAATTTTTATGTAGATGGACTCTTTTTTAGTCCTTGATTGTAGTTTTCTTGTTGATTTTTAGGATTCATTGCTATATATATGGTATTCTATGTATAAGGGTCTATACCCTTTCAAAATCTATAATTACCTTCTAATAAAAAATTATTTTAATTATTAATGTATTTCATAAAAATTGTTATAGTTTATAAAATGATATAAAATTTATATTAAAATTCAAGCAATTTGAAACTAGATTTGATTGATTAAAATGTAAATATTGAAATGAATCTAATAGCAAAAAAAAATGTACACTAATCAATGAGGAGAGAAGTGCATAGGAAGTATTAGCATAAGGAATGTGAGACACATCCCCCATCTCTATAGGTGTAGAAATATATTGCTCAATTGATAACTAAGTATCCCATTGAAATATGAACATTAATTAGTCTATTATCTGTCATGATAAAATGTTGTAATATAGATTCAACATACTTACTTTGACCCAATAAAAATGTTATTTTAGTTCTATCTCTTCTTATCTTCATATGTTAGATGAACTTAGTAAACCACATCTTCATAACTAGACCTCACCTTAAACTTCTCAACATATCCATTTGAACCAAACTTCTTGAAGACTCATTTACAACTAACAATCTTGTGTCCTATTGATGTGATTGTTAATCACACACAACATAAATAGAATTATTACAATAGAACCTATCTCTCTTGGAATATTTTAAATTCAAATAGAATTTAAAGTCCCAAGGCTTCAATTTTTAGGTCTTGACACACTAGGTTCACTCAAGGTTTGTTGTATTTTGTTTTTACTAGGGACTTGGTTGGGATCTTACATGAGCGTGAACTACTATGGTTCAATAAAAACTTGCCCCAAATGAGATGAAGAACATAAAATATGGTTCCACAATGACCTTTTTCAAAACAAAACAAAAATCTCCAAACCATTTAACTATGGCGATGATGTATGAAAAGTTATAAAAAGCATCATTTGTGTCCAACAAAAACTTGTTGGGAATCATATTTTTTGTTCTTTATTTTTTGGGGCTCAATAGACTATGTGAACACATTACCTAGTGGGTGGGTGAATTCTAGGTGAGGCCCTATTTTGCACCCCAGTTATCCCAAATGTTTTGGGCTACACTATTCTAGTGTAGTCGCTTAAAAGCCCTAAGCGCAAAAACTACAAAATCATGATGTATTGGTTCTCAAAATATGTGGAACATACAAATGTTTCATCTGAACCTAAAATTTCATGTATGGTTCCTCCACAATAACCTCTCTCAATATTTTATCTCCAAACCATTTGACCATGGAAACAATGTATGAAAAGTTGTAAAAAGCATCATTTGTGCTCAATAAAAACTCATTGAAGGCCATATTTTGTGTTTTTCATCTCATGGGCCTGAATTGACTACATTGACACATCAGGGTGGGTAGGTGAAAACTATGGGAGGCCCTTTTTTACACTCCAATTGTCTTGATCATTCTGAGCTACATTATTATGATGCAATCACTTAAGAGTCCTAAGTGCAAAAAACTATCAAACTATGACATACTAGTTCTTGAAATCCCTAGCACCTGTGAATGTTTCATCTAAACCTACATTTCACATAGATTCCATCCATAATAACCTCTCTCAATTTTTTTATCTCCATAATATTTGATAGTGGCAATGATGTATGAAAAGTTGCAAAAAGCATCATTTTCATGAATTCAATAAAAACTTTCCCCGAAACCATATTTTATGTTCTTCATCTCATGGGGCTCAATCGAATATATGATAAAATTGAGGTGGGTGGGTGAATTCTAGGGGAAATAATTTTTTCACCCTAGTTGTCTCAATCATTTCAAGCTACACTATTTATGTGTAGTCTCTTAAGAGCCATAAGTGCAAAAAAATCCAAACTATGATGGACTAGTTCTAGGAATCCATGGCACCTAAAAATACTTTTTTGAGCCTACATCTATATATAGGGTCCCTCCACAATAACCTCTCTCAATTTTTTACCTCCAAACCATTTGACTGTGGCAATGATGTATGAAAAGTTACAAAAAGTGTCATTTGTGTTCAACAAAAACATGTCAATCGCCATATTTTTCATTATTCATCTTGTGGGCCTCAACCCACTATATGAACATGTTGGGGTGGGAAATTTAATTCTAATGGAGCCCCTATTTTGTACCCAACTTGTCTCAATTGTTTAGGGGTACACTATTATGATACAGTCTCTTAAGAGACTTAAGTGCAAAAATTGTCAAACTATGATGAACTAGTTCTCAAAATCCATGGTACCTACAAATGTTTTGTCTGAACCTATAGATAGGTGGATAAGGGGTCCCTCTATAGTAATCTATCTCAATTCTATTCAAATTGACACTATTTGACCATTCCAACAATGAATGTATTCTTGCAAAAAGCATAAATTAAGAGTAGTGTAAATGTGGAAACACTATTTTTTTGAATTTTGTGTGTCATGGGGCCTAATCGAATATGCCAACATGTTGAGATGGATGGGTTAATGCAATTGAAGGCCTTGTTTTGCACCACGTTTGTCCCAAATTTTTCAGGCTACACTATTTTGACATAGTGACTTAAGGGCCCTAAGAGCAAAAACATACCAAAATATGATACAGTAGTTCTTGGAGATCCAAGGTATCCTACAACTCTATCATGATAATGTAGGAGTTTAGGTGAACTCCTCAAACACCCCAGAATCACCTGCAAGACAAAATAACTTCCACAAGAGAGAAATGACAGAAATATCACGCTATCATTAAGATGCAAGAATGCCAAATTGAATATGAGATGATTACAAATGTACAAAATGCCTTGAATATATAGGCATGAGTGAAAAGCTAAAATGCGTAAGATGTTGCCAAGTGTTAAAATCACACTACATGTGACAACATGTGAACCCTATCTAGGAAATGATAAAAAGATAGAGATAAGTTCTAGAAGGACAACTCATCTTCTAGAAGGAATCTTATCTCCTACAAATAAGGAAGGGGGAATTATCCCATTATTAAATGATTTATCTAATTATGCAACCTAGGACTTAAAATATTACCTAAGTAAACTTATGCAAAGTGTAATTAAATAATTAATTACACCAACAGATAATAGTGTTGATTGTTATGATAATAATCCCTTGAATGACAATAAATTAAACTTGTATATGATAGTGTACCTTATGACAATCAATAGGTAAAACCTAGAAAAATAAAGATAATCTTCGGATTACCAAGAATTAGGGGACAATCTTCAAAGGGCAGTCCATAATTTAAGAGGGCTTTGACAGCATCAAAAGGCATGTCAAGAGTATGTTGACTTCTTCAAGTTCCAAACATATACCTTGTGATGAAAATTACTATCCATGTTTTAAAACAATAACCTCTACACTATTGAAGGAGGCATTATAACATTTTGTTGTGAAAAATAATGATCAATATGACCGATAACATGATGGCAATAGTCCTAACTTGATAGTTGAAATAATGCTCTATGAAATGACAGTCCATGGAGCTAGAAGATATGCATAAAAATATTCTCAAATGTGTGATAGTGGCCTTCAAACCAAAGTGACAAGAGACCTAAAAGGTAGAGTACAATGTCAACAAGTGTTGTGAAGGGAGTGATCTTCAAGAAATGACAGGGTCATGAGTAAGGTACAATGTTCCATGAAAAAGAAAGAGAAATAATGAAATGATATTCCATGACATGTGTGGAAGAAAGAAGAATGCAAACCTGAGAAGACAACTCACAAATGTAAAATAAAAATGGTGTTGGCAATGCAAAGAGAAATAATTAAATGGTAGTCAACATGCTATCATAAACATATGAAATGAGAGTATGAAACACATTCATAAGGGAAAAAGTATAAAAGGTTTATCCAAATTTTATGATCCTAAGAGTTTGATGACATAAAGACTATCAAGATAGAGGTATGTGTTGATGATAGTCCAAAAATCACATCTAAACCACTATAGATTTGTAATGTGACCAAATGATAGCAGTGTTAGTACAAAGAGGAAAACTAGAGGATAATATACCTTAGTCAGGGTGTGATTGGAATACATACATGTGGGATTTTTCTTGAATTATTTAAACAAGAATATTCATTCATAGTGCATCTAAACACAGTCATAATGCATATTCATAATGACCTAGTATGAAAAGACTTCAAAAATAAAATCAAATGAATGAACTTGCAAATGACTAAGCCATTAAGGTAGTGTTTGCAAACTAAACAATAATTGAAAGGATAGTGTATGATAGTGATTCAAGAGGCTTGAAAGGAATCTAATGCTCCAAGATGGATAAATGGAAAACAAAGATAGTCAAGATGGCATGTAAAGGTCAATAGTGACAAGGAGTTGTATAGCAGTTCCTTATAGTAATATAGTCCTAGCAATGACAATATTTTAAAATGTATTACACTGCTTAGAATAAATCAATCTACAATCAACTAACAAAATATATTAGTCTTCAAATCAAGTGACACATTCCATAAAAGGCATCTAGACCCTACGAAATGTATGACATTGGACAGTCAAGAGGAGTGTTTAAAATGAAAGAACAAATGAGAGTGAAAGTATTATAATGAGAAGGAAATGAGAATCATGATAGTGAAACCTCTCTAATATATGCATGATTGTCATATGGCTTTGAATAGTCATTAAAGAGGTTTGTGATGATAGTCTATAGGAATGTGCATAGTCAAATACAAAGGTGAAGAAGGTCATGTATGAGACCATGAGGGATTTTATCAAAATCCATAAAAAGAGAAGTGTTGATCGTTCATGCACAATACATGACCAAATCATAATGATAATATGTTAAGAAATTAATATATCTATTTCACACAGTCATCATGCCTGAGAAAATATCTAGCATGGAAAGATAAAAACAAGGTGGTTGGATTGAATTCATAAAAGAGGTCATATATTCCTTCTTTTTACTTGTTTAGTTGTTCATTTATTATCAAACACATGTCCTATATTCCCTCTTTTTACTTTTGTAATTATTTATTTATTAAATTAATCATTTATAGAAAATATGGACAACATTGGCAAAATAAATTTGTATTAACCAAAAATCCATATAGGCATACAATGTTATATATCGATAAAAGTACAATATATGTGTACAAGAAAGTAATATAGGTGTACAATGTCAGATATCTATAATACAAAAATATATTTACAAAAGTTCCATATAGGCATACAACAAAGGGCCCTAATATAATCACTTCCTTCTAGGGGAAGGGAAGAGATCACAAGCCACCTTTGACTATTAAGTGGATGGAGAGGCATGCGATGATGGTTTCTTTTGAAACTGTTGGCTTGACCTCCTTTCAAAACTATTATGGAGCTCCACCTAATACAATAATATATAAAAATTGAATTATAGAATGACATATAACAGAATAATCACTTACTATATACTCATAATCTCTATGAACTAATTATTTTCCTCTCTTCATCCATAATAGGGATATGTTCACAATTTGGAGTTGTGAAGCCCTGTGTCAAGCATCAAGATACAAATTAAACTACAAATGAATATCATTCAAACTTTCACTAATAGATATATAAAATAACAAATATAATATGAAATTTACTAATCTGGCTTATACTTTGTCAAAGGCATCAAAGATGATACTGTTGTGGCAACACCATGCTCCATTATGGTATGAATACTAGGAGGAGTATCAACTAATGTTATCATTTGAAAATGAACAACGTTATTAAATTACCAAAACCTATCTAACAATATTTTACAAATATTTAATGATTAAAAATAGTCAAGCTTACCTTAGTGTAAGATGTATGGCCACTCTGGTTGATGAGTGTTGATGTCAAAGGCTCAAAATTAACCTGTTCAACATCCAATGTGAGTTTTGAGATTACCATTCATATAATGTTAAACTATTCACATGTACTAGATTTATTATTTATTTACTAGTTACATACTTGTGGAATCAACATCGTCATATAAGTAGGAGGTGGACTACCAAACATAGGGTGAATAATATAACCCTAAAATTTTATTGCAAATAATTTAGTAATTTAGTTAATCTTACATTTCAAAATTAAATATAATAAATTGAATTTGACCTTGTTCAAATTTACTTGTCTATCAATGTCGAATGTTGAATCCAATAGCTCATCTATCATGACAATCTGATTCAATATAGATTTTTTATGATGTTGGCCACATTCATCTTGATCATCCTTAGACCCATAAATACAAAAAGGCCTATAGTTTTGACATAAGTGAGGTTAACATCGATACCAAGAAGACTCACCCACAACACAATGTAAAATAGTTTGAGTGAGTGAGCTGATGGACTATAGGGTCTCGACCTCAACACCCTCCTTCACAACAGAAGGGATTATGTCATGCTCAATGTTTGGCCTAGCAAGGGGTCTCAGTGTCTATTTTTAGGCATATTTTTTCCCCACTCTATCTAGTGAAAATCCCCCACCTCTACCTTGGAACTCCTGCATGTTGAAGTAGTTTGAGATCTCGTTGAAGACAAAATTGCAATAAAGATTCCTCAAAAATTATTGTGGTACCTCATTTTTATTGCATGGAAGATGGTCAAAAACCATCCACCATCTATTCAAAAAAGCATTCCTTATCCCTTTGTGGTGGCACCAATGGATGAGGAGCCTCTTGCAAGCATCATGTAGGAGTGTATTAGATTTTGAGTCAGTGAACAATACACACGAGTCAAATTTCAATATTTTTTAATTTTCTCATAGGATAATTTGTTGGCATAAAATTATCTTTATTTTTCCCTCTTCTTTTACTAAGTGTTGATTTGGCCACTCATGAATTCTATGTGAGAGACTATTAATTCTACTAAAGTAGGGAGAGTAGACCTATGGGATTTTGTTCCTTAGGGATCTCTCAACCTCTCAATTATTGTCTCAAGTTCTCTCATATTTTTTGTTTTCCCTATTATGTTTTCTTACATCTAGGGATGATATTGAGGTATTTTTAGTGGGGTTTGTTGTGGTTGTTCTTCACCAATATTTTCATGAATTGGTGAATGATGGTTTTCATTAACTAGTGATGCACTCTCAATTCCTATAAATTAAACAAAATCCACTCAAAACCATTTTTATCTATCTATTTAATCACTTTTTATAGTAAAAAACTAAGAAAACTTACCTCCTCAACCTCGAGGACATTGTGGCATAATTTTGGTGGTGATTTGGTGAAGAAATGATGGTGATATGACTACTCCACAACGTGAGGGAACTCTAATGGGTTGCAGTTTTTTTAGTTTTTGTTGAGAGGTCAAGGTCAAATGAACTCATCCTCTTTCTTCTTATTCTTATGATCAACATAGAATAGATATTTATTAGGGGACCAAAAAGTGGTGTGGCCTCTTTTTGACCCCCCATCTTTCTACACTTACCCAAAAGAGGTATTTTTAGGTTAAAAGGGTCCTTTTGCACAGGTTTCGAGGCAATAGAAGGGCACTCAAATAGATTTGGTGGTTGTTCACCTCTACCCCCAACACTTCCACACTTTGATGAGGTTGAAACTCTTATATTTATTTTAGTTTCTTCCACTTCATTGTTAGTATTGCTCATGTTATTTTTGTGATATAATGCAAATTTAAACTAAAAAATATCTAACATTTCATAGTTCAAATTTTTTTAAAAATGGAAAAAAATTAAAATGATATAATGACATCTCTTTCAAGAAATTGTTGTCTCACTACTAATGATGCCTTAGATTCAACTTCTCTTCTAGTTGCTCCTTCAAACACTACTACAATATGTTTTGAAAAGCAAAAAATAAAATTTCAAGTAAAATGATGTTATTTTTCCTCATATAGGATGAAATAGGGTGTGGGAGACCACAAGCAAGGAATAAAATAATTATTTGTTTAAGATTTGGGAGTATTTTTTTATTGCTATTTTTGGTAGGGACATTCATCCATCCCCGGGACTATCAAGGGACATCACAAATGTTCCCACCCATCTTGGGGATGGTTGATCATCCCCTTTTCTTCTCTGGGATGTCCCCTAAGCATTCCCCCATCCCCAAAATATTCCAAACGTGGGGAGGTTTCCCTAATATACATATGTATATATATGTATAGATATACATAAACATATATACATATATATGTATTATTTATTGAAAATGGGAAGCATAGAGCATAAGGCTAAAACACACAATTCAATAATTCATCTTCAACACATAATTGATAACTAACTAAAAGATAACATATAATAAATTAACACTAATAGGTTAATTTATTATTTATTGCATTATTTTGTGTCATGCTCTAATAATTTATAGCACCCCCTTTAGTGTTGACATAGGGACTTTATTCTAGTATTGCAATATCGACAATTGACCTGTCTCATATTTGGCCCCTTCAAAGAAATATTTTCTTTGGATTCCAATTTAGATAGTAATAATGCATCCAATTTGAAATGGAGGAAAAGGGGGAAGGGGGAATCTAGGTTCCCTTGGAAGAAGGTTTTGTACCTTCTTTAGGGTTCCACACCTTTTTCTTGTTTCATTGGGGGTAAAGGGAAATGGATGTTGGATGTTTATGAGGGTTTGATGGATTAGGACAAGGTATATGATTGACTTACAAGCTAAAGGGTGAGTCAACCAGCCCTTGACCAAGTCTAGGGTGAATTTAGGAATGAAATGCAATGATCTAACTAGGATAATAATGCAAATTACTGATCTAATGCAAATACAAAAAACACAGAAAGACAAATGAATTCAGATAATTGAAATGAGCATAGCAGGACACTATGAACCTATGATTCAAATCTGAGGTTGATTTTGGAGGACTTAAATGACCATGGTGTGATTTTCCTTGTAGGTCTTTTTTGGATCTGTTTTCATAGTCCCTTGATGCCAAATCAGAGCCTTCCATTTCCGCTTACATATCTATTAGATCACTATTGGATAATTTTGTAGGTGATTGTTCATGTCTTGACAAGGTGTAGGATTTTGATTGCAAAAATAAATAATGGGACTTCAAGCTTCCTTCAATCTCCTTCAAAATTGAAACTTGCACATTCAAAGAGAGAGGAAGGGTTGTGTCATTTAGGGACTTTCCTTAGTCAAACCTCATGTTAGTGCTTCCACTTCCACAATGGCAATGTCAATTATAAAATGATAAATGATAGGAAGGAATGATGAATCCACAAAATTCTACAACTCACCACCCTTCAATGGCTTCCTTGAAGGACTGAAGTCATTCACATCACCTCAAGGTCTTGGATCTTTCTTGCTTGATTTCTTGAGTTTCTTGGAGACCTACAACAAGGGTTAACCTTCACAAACAATGATAACATGAACACACATAAAATCACATAGGATTTGACACGATGTTTGGATCTTGAATTGCTTCAATAAAGCTATGAAATGTTTCTCTTGACTTTCTTGATAGTGCTCTTGATAATAATAATTTCTCTTAGTGTTCAAGATAGATTTTAAATGATGCATTAACTAGGTATTTATAGACATTTATTCAATTTCTTGCAAATTAAATCTTGATAGTTGACTTTGGACAATTGAATTACAAATGATAGAGTGACAACGCCAACACGTTTGAATTTGGAGGGAAAATAGGAGGAGCTAGATGCCTAGGGCATGAGTACATCATGGCCCCATTTTCTAAGATTTTAGGTGTCAGGGGAAAAGTATTAGATAAATGTATTTTTTTCTTGCTTGCAATTCATTCGTAATTGTTAAAAATAGGCCATGGAAAGCATAATTTAGGAAATTATGGGTTCAATTAGGCTCAATAATTTAAGGGGGAGAAAAACATAGTGTGAAATTGTTAAGGGTGGCAATTTACAACACTACACAATTATAATGTGGAAATGAAAATATGTTACACCCTTATTGCTCCAAAATCCTTATTTCTCTTCTTTTGAGAAAATAAAAAATATAAATCAAATTGACAATAACCATTCAAATGCATCTATCTTCTAGATCAAATTATAAATTAAATATTAATATTATTCTCAAATGGTTTTTGGGTTTCGTTCTCCTCTTCATTGGTTTTTAAAACACTTTGAAATTCTAAATTTTGTTAAGAAATGAGAAAGATAGTGAGACTATGTTGAATTGTCATTTTAAAATCAGAACAATGTACCAAAAATAGAATGACACCTAATGAGAAGTAGAACAGTATTCCTCCTTTGTACAACCCAACTATCCATCAAAGGAAACTTAATATATACCAATATTGAAACAAATAAAACATCATAACTGAAAGATATAAAAAATTAGTTTTGACTACCTTAACTTCCTCCACTTTTCTATAATGCCTTAGATTTTTGCAACTTTGAATGTATATTTTTTTCCTTTTCTCTGTCTCTTTGATATGAAATGAATAAAATGGAGTGAAAATTATGAAGAGTGAACAAGATGGAGGGAGGAGAGAAACCAAATGAAGAATCAAGATAGAGAAAGAAGAGAAACCAAATGTAGATGCAGGATGAAGTCAACATATTTGCATATGGTTTTGATTGCACCTCTGTTGATAAAATACAAGAATGAAATGTAAATGGATGATGAAGCCAAAAAATTTACACATGGTCTGCACTAATCCTCTATTGAAAAAGTACAAGAATGATGGACAATTAACGATGAAATTTGCACATGGTCCTCATTGCATCATCATTGAGCACCACTTTGGAGAAGGAAATACAAGTGAATGAAAGGAAAATAGAGAAGTCTAGAAAACATACTCTGATACCATATTGAAATTTAGAAAATAAGAGCACAAGGCTCAAACACACCATTCAATCATTCATCTTCAACATATAGTTAATAACTAACTAAAAGCTAGCATCTAATAGATTAACATTAACATGTGATGCAGGAGCATCCAAGGTGAAATGACAATCCTATATTGCCAAAAATATTGTTATTTTATTTTGTTCATTTTCAATAAGGGCTTAGGGTTTAGGAGAATAAATATTTTGATTTGCAACTATGTAAATTCCCTTCTGGTAAAATAGTAATTGTAATTTTGGTGGGAATTATGCACCATCAAAAGTTGTAAAAGCACAAATTAGGAATATTCCAACTTGGGCGTCCACTTCTAGAAGAGGAAAATGCGGTTTTGTCTTTTGTGGATTTGGCATGTAGTGCATGCATATTTATAATCGACAGAGCTGCAAAGAATCTTGCATGTAGTTGCATGCACATGTGTAATCGACGGGGCTGCAGGGAATCTATAAGATGTCATAATTGACCAAATTTGATTGGCCAAAATCTAGGTGCCCATGTGAAGCCTTGCATGCATTAGATTCCTTTCCTATTTGCAGATTTTGTAACTCCCCAAGTTGGGCATGGTATTTTCAAGGTGGTTCTAGCAGTTTTTTTGGAAACCATTTATGGTTTTCTACTCACATTCTCTATAAATTGATGCTTGCTCATTTGGATAAGGGGGCTTTGGAGAAGTAGAGTTTGCATACCCAAATGTTGTTGAAATGATGCCAAATTTGTGAAGACACATATGTTGCAGATTTTACATGTAGGATTGTAAGAAATCCCACTGAATTCAATTATTTGTAATCTATTTTCAATTTGAGACAAATTGTAGCCTTCTCGCATAGAGTGTTGTTTGAGTTTTATTGCATATTTGAAAGGGAGAGTCTCCCTTTTCACCATTGGTATCAGAGCGGATTGTCTTGAGTCCATAAATAGAGCTGACCAAAAATAGGCAGTTTGCAGTAGGACCTATGAGTTGTGGGTGAAGATTAGAATGCCTCCCAGAGTTTCCCAATGTGGTAGAGGTAGAGGTAGAGGTGGTGGAGGAAGAGACTCTCCTAGAGATGAACTTAGAGCCCTCATAAGGAAAATATAGACTTTGCAGGAAGAGATCCGTAGAAGAGAAGTGAATAGGGAAAGAGATGATAGTGAAGATGAAACTGAAGAGGAATTGGAAGAGGAAGAACATGATCAAATAGATCCTGGAGAAATCAGATTGTTGAGAGTTATATCACAAATTGGAAAGAAATAAAAAATGGAGGTTTCAACCTTTAATGGAAATTTGAATCTAAAGATTTGATAGGTTGGATTAATTACATGGAGGAATTTTTTGAGTTTGAAGAGATTGAAGACCCTCACATAGTGAGGTTCACAAAAAAAGTTAAAGGGACATGCAAGCATTTGGTAGAAGGAAATGCAGCTTGAAAGAGGAAGAAGAGAAAGGAAAAGATATTCAAATGGGCTAGAATGGTGGAGAAGTGAAGAGACAATTCATTCCAATAGATTATGAGTTGGAGTTGATCAAGAAGATGCAAGGTTTGAGACAAGGAACAAGAACTATGAAGGAGTACACAGAAGAATTCCATAAGATTCTGATTAGAACAGGACATTCTGAAGCAAACCAGGAGAAGGTAGCTCATTACATCAATGGTTTAAAGCCAAGCATACAAGAGGAGTTGGCATTAGTGAGAATATACATCATTGAGGATGCATATCAGTCTATATTGAAGGTAGAAGAAATATTGAACAGGAAATTTGAGAATAAGCAAAAAGGGAAGGGTAGAGATTATGTGCAGAAAAAAGAGGATGAGCAAAAAATTAGAGACCCTAAGGATAGCAAGGATGAAAGAGGTGAGAGCTCAAACAAGTCTTGTGGTAAAAATTACAGAGGAAGAGGAAGATCAGGTAGAGGATTTGGAAGAGGAGGCTTCCAAGGAACCTGTTACCAATGTGGAGAAGAGGGACATAAAGCATATGACTTCCCACACAATTAGGAAAGGACCAATAGAAGACCTGAAAACCAAGCTATAGCAGCAAATGTGAATGAAGAAGATGTAATTTCAACACACTCCAAAGAAGTTGAAAGAGGAGAAGCTTTGATGACTAGGTGAGCCCTATTGAATGAATACAATGAACCAATGCAAAGGAAGAATTTGTTTAGAACGAGATGCAAATGTGAAGGTAAAGTATGTAATGTGATTATTGATGGTAGTAGTACTGACAATCTTGTTTTTGAAGAAATGGTGAATAAGTTGCAGCTGAAAAGAACAAGGCATCCGCATCCATATAGGATTTCTTGGTTGTAGGATGACCGTAAGGTTTTGGTGAATGAACAATGCTTGGTAAGATTTAAGATTGGTGATTATTATGATGAATTTTTGTGTGATATTATGCCTATGGATGTTTTTCACTTGTTATTGGGAAGACCTTGGCAGTTTGATAGGAAAGAAATGCATGATGGGTATGTCAATACCTACTCCTTGATGAAGGATGAAG
Source organism: Sequoia sempervirens (assembly GCA_007258455.2). NCBI lineage: Eukaryota > Viridiplantae > Streptophyta > Pinopsida > Cupressales > Cupressaceae > Sequoia > Sequoia sempervirens. The sequence continues at coordinate 30,318 of VDFB02348883.1, read as the reverse complement.
TCAAACACAAGTTGAAACCTTTGAATAAAGAAGGAAAGGTATGTAATGACACTGGAAAATGCTTGATTAATGGAGTTAGACAATTAGTTAAAGAGGATTAGGATGAAGATCATGATTTTCTAATGCAAGTTGCAGCTATGTTGATTGTGTTCAAAAGGGGTAGAGTGAAAGTTTCGATGGAGAAAGAAGAGGTAAAATCTATTTTTTATGAAAATAGCATTGTTGATTTATGTGAGCATGATGAGGTTAGTGTAGAAAAATATATTGCAACAATGAGTAAATTGGTGAATGAAGGCATTACAGTTGTGAGTAAGGAAGAAGGTGAGAAAGTGAATGTTGATTTGTTTGGTGAGATTCCCTTTGCATCAGTTTATGATTTCTCATTTGATAAAGAGATTTATATGGATGACAATTTATTGCAGGATGGAAGAGAAGAATATTTTGATTGTGTTATTGAAATTGAAATGGACACAGAGGAGAGAGATGGAAAAAATGAGTATTTTGATTGTGTTACTAACATTGAATTTGCAACGGAAATTTGTTTTTCAAAAGATATAGGAAAGGAGGAACACATGGAACAAACAAAGATTGAAAATGAACTGGTTATTGCAGCAATAATAGGGGGAGAGGTAATGCATGAGTTTCCTTATTTTAATCATGAAAATAAAATTGATGATTATGATTTTCCAACATTTCATAGTGCAAATTGGTGGGAATTGGAATTTTTGAAAAGAGGAAGGAAGAGAGCAAGAATGAAGGATGGAAGGGACATCAAATTGTAGAAGCGGGTTTGGAAAGATGTTCAGTTTGATAAGGTAGATAGATGGGTCCAGGATAAGCACATGATCTACAAATGTTTATGAGTTCAACTCGTGAAACATTTCAAATTACCATGGGTGTTTGATGTAGGAGCATCCAAGGTGAAATGGCAATCATGTATCACCAAAAATATTGTTATTTTATTTTGTTCATTTTCAATAAGGGATTAGGGGTTAGGAGAATAAATATTTTGATTTGCAACTATGTAAATTCCCTTATGGTAAAATAGTAATTATAATTTTGGTGGGAATTACGCACCGTCAAAAGTTGTAAGGGCATAAATTGGGAATATTTCAACTTGGGCATCCACTTCTAGAAGAGGACAAATTGGTTTTGTCTTTTTGTGGATTTGGCATGTAGTGCATGCATATTTGTAACCAACGGAGTTGCAAAGAATCTTGCATGTGGTTGCATGCACATGCATAACTGATGGGGTTGTAGGGAATCTGTAAGATGTCATAATTGACCAAATTTGATTGGCCAAAATCTAGGTGCCCATGTGAAGGTTTGCATGCATTGGATTCCTTTTCTATTTGTAGATTTTGTAACTCCCCAAGTTGGGCATGGTATTTTCAAGGTGGTTCTAGCAAGCTATTTTGGAAACAATTTATGGTTTTCTACTCACATTCTCTATAAATTGATGATTTCTCATTTGGAGAAGGGGGCTTTGGAGAAGTAGAGTTTGCATACCCAGATGTTGTCGAAATGATGCCAAATTTGTGAAGACACATATGTTGCATATTTTGCATGTAGGATTGTAAGAAATCCCATAAGCTTCAAGTATTTGTAATTCATTTTCAATTTGAGACAATATATTTTGCATATTTCTCTTCCATATCTTGTTTTATATGTTAAATTGTAGCCTTCTTGCATAGTGTTGTTTAAGTTTTATTGCAGATTTAAAAGGGAGATTCTCCCTTTTCATCAATATGTTAATTTATTATTTATTACATTATTTTATGCCATGCACTAATAATTTCTAACATGTGTGTGTGTGTGTGTTCCCTTTTCATCAACATGTTAATTTATTATTTATTACATTATTCTATGCCATGCACTAATAATTTCTAACGTGTGTGTGTGTTGATTTTACAAATTCTCACATACACAAATATTATACATGTCCCTTTATATGCATTTGATATGCAGAGTTAAGGATATAGAGAAGCTCTATTTTATATTTTGATGTGTACTTTATATTGCAATATAAACATATCAAATCTATATGAATTAATTTATCAAGTTATATTCTAGTATAATATGAATTGATATAAAATTTATAATCTATATAATATAATATATGCATGTTGATATCAATATACAGTGATACGGAGAGGTCCTACCCTCTACCCAACAACTCAAATCACAATGCACAAATCACAAAATGAAATTCACAACAGTAGTTATGCAACTCAATCAAAAATGATTACAAGCAAACACTGGTTTTATTTATTCAATACCAATTACAATCAACTGGCCTTTCATGGCCACATTCCTCTCAGACTTGCTCATTTTCTCTTTGTTACACCATTCAACTGCCCCAATCTACACACACTTACATGTTTCAATCGACCACCTCTTTAATTAAGCAAACAAATAGTGCTAAAATCCTCCATAGATTTGTGCTATCTTCAGTTGTATGAATCGATTCACATTTTCTCTAGTCTACTTTCAAACATACTCACACCCATGCTCTATTTGTATATCATCCTCTCTTCTCCACCATGCAGCCCCCTTCCTCTCTCTATTCACTCTAACTGGTGCATCCCTCTTTTTATTCACAAGGCCCTTTATATTCTCTATCTTGGCCACCCCAAAACCTCTACGTAGCCTTCTTCTCTCCTCTTTCAGCTATGCACCCTCTCTTCTATCTTTATTCTGGCGCCAAACCTCTCTCTCTTTTTCCAGTTGGCCCCCTCCTCTATGTGTTTTTTAACTGCTACTTCTCCTTTTTCCAATTGAGCCTCTAAAGCAAGGCATCGACTCCTCTCCCCAAGGCCATTTCCTTTTATTTCTGATCATTCCTCTCCCAGTTCTTCCCAATGCCATGACTTCACCGGTTCTTATTTATTTAAATTTTCACTTTTCATAGATGGGTGCGGGTTGCTAGTGCTTTAAATTCTGCCTTCTAACTTGAATACAAAATGTCTTTTAAAGACACAAGTTCCCTTTTTATTGTACCAAAATTATCCGCTTATAAATCTGTGGATCAACTCAGCTTTTGGAAAATGAAATAACAAATAAATATTAGTTCAATTTCACCATTTAAAGCCACAAACGAAGGACAAATAATCCAATCAACTCATATAAAAGAAACCATTTCAGTTGCATATTTAAATCTGTCATATTTTGAAGTAAAAGAATGTTGAACCAATTCCAAAATCAATGCATGACATTTTGACAATCAATGTCAAACATGTCAATTAATCGTTGTTGAAACCCACTGAGACCAAGTTGATTTGCAACCCAAAAGTCGAACACCACAACAAAACTGAACTCAAGATAAAATATATTTTTTTGGTTGGTGTTAATCGCCTATCCACCCGCGTGCTCCTACACCAGACATGCCGAGTAGAAAGATTGTGAGCATAGGCTCACAATGGTGGATTTGAGTGATGGAATCACTCTTTCAGGTTGACATCAACCTACAGCGAACTCCTTCGTTGTGCAAGTGCTGAAAATTAATCCTTCTTCTGCCTTTTCCAGCATTGTGCCAGAACATGCACCACTTTTCTCCAACAACACCACATCCTCTTCTTTCCCCTTGTGGACTCACATACACCAAATCTTGACCTCCTCCGCCAAATAATTTCCACACTTTACTCCTCTCCCGTGGGTTTAAACCCACCTCCTACCATCCACCTCCACCAAAAACAACCTGCAATATCTTCAACTATCTATATACACAACCACACACCATCTGCAACATCTACTACATGTTTTGGTTTTCTATCCATCTCTTCTTCTATCTTTTCATTTGAAAATACAATAACATCACAAGGTTGTTTTACCTTATCCTCATCCACAGCTGCAACATCAAACTCCACTCTGACATCTTCCACATTCTCGTCAGCTGCAATCTTTCTTTCATCTCCATTCATTGTACCATCCAACTTCGATGTCTACTCTTCCTAATCGCCAACAATTGTGTGAACAAATTTGGTTCACCTTCGCCATCCGTTGTGACCTCTTCAGTGTTCACCTTTGTCTTTTCTTCTTCTCTCTTCATGCTTTCCTCATAGCATGTCTCAATTGTAATTTCTTCTTCAAGGGTATTCTCTCATCCTTCTCCATCCAACTCAAGCTACAATGTTCTTTTTTGTTGTCCTCTTTCTTTGTTTCACTCTTCTTCACCACTTTTCTCTCTCTTACCAACACTCTTTTCCACTTTTTCACAAAACATTTTTTCTAACACTTCACACAATCCATCCTCCAAATCATCCCAATACTACTCCCAAAACTGTATTCGCACAGGTCTCCTCACGACCCAACCCATCTTTTACTATTGCAATCTTCCACAACTCACATTCTCTGCTTCTCCATGTTTTGTCCCTACAAAAAACTCTCACCACTATCCTCTACCCAACCTAGAAGATGCACCCTCATGATCTCTTCTACCCACTTCTTCTCAATGGAAGAGATTTGCACACCTTCTACCCAACCTCATCTCTATTGGAGAACAGTCAACATGATTCCCATGGAACCAATGTCCTTTCAAGGCTTCTTCATTCTTCACAAACTCTTCACCCATGGTCCTAGTGGATACTCCCCACACTCAGGATTACCCGCTCTGATACCAATTGATGCAGAGAGGTCCTACCCTCTACCCAACAACTCAATTCACAATACACAAATCACAAGATGAAATTCACAACAGTATTTCTGCAACTCAATCAAAAATTATTACAAGCAAACATTGGTTTTATTTATTCAATACCAATTACAATCAACTGACCTTTCATGGCCACATTCCTCTCAGACTTGCTCAATTTCTCTTTGTTACACCATTTAACTGCCCCAATCTGCATACACTTACATGTTTCGGTCGACAACCTCTTTAATTAAGCAAGCAAATAGTGCTAAACTCCTCCATAGATCTATGTTATCTTCAGCTATATGAATCGATTCACATTTTCTCTAGTCTGCTTTCAAACATACTCACACCCATCCTCTATCTATAATCATCCTCTCTTCTCCACCATACATCCCCCTTCCTCTCTCTATTCACTCTAACCAGTGCGTCCCTCTTTTTATTCACAAGGCCCTCTGTATTATCTATCTTGGCTGCCCCAAAACCTCTACGCAACCTTCTTCTCTCCTCTTTCAGCTATGCGCCCTCTCTTCTATCTTTATTCTGGCGCCAAACCTCTCTTTCTTTTTCTAGTCGGCCCCCTCCTCTATGTTTTTTTTAACTGCTACTTCTCCTTTTTCCAATCGAACCTCTGAAGAAAGGCATCAACTCCTCTCCCCAAGGCCATTTCCTTTTTCTTTCTGACTATTCCTCTCCCAGTTCTTCCCAATGTCACAACTTCACTTGTTCTTATTTATTTAAATTTTCACTTTTCATGAATGGGTGCGGGCTACTGGTGCTTTAAATTCTTCCTTCTAACTTGAATTCAAAATGTCTTTTAAAGACACAAGTTCCATTTTTATTGTACCAAAATTATCCGCTTTTAAATCTATGGATTAGCTTTTGGAAAATGAAATAACAAATAAAGATTAGTTCAATTTCACCGTTTGAAGCCACAAATGAAGGACAAATAATCCAATCAAGGGTAAGTACACAAAGTTGAGTCCACGAAACGTAGAAGTTTTTACCTTAGCCAAAAAAATGAAATCGGCATTGCAAAAACAGGATCCCAATTTTTATAAACTAGATCCCGATTTTTAAAAATCGGGATCTCGTTTAGCTTCGGGATCCTGAGCCTAAATGTCAAACGGGATCCCACTTTTTAAAAATCAAGATCCCATTTGTTAAAGGGTCCTAAACCAAGGGACACAGAACGGGATCCCGATTAGTGTGAAACAGGATCCCGACTTATAAAAATTGAGATCCTATTTTGTAATAATTAGGATCCTATTTTGTAATGGTATTTTTTTTTTAAAGAAAAAAACTTCATTTTCATTGCGCACGGGATCCTGATTTGGTGGGCGACAACGACTACAAAAACCAGCCTCCAGGTATGCCTCCACCCCCACTTTTTAGCATTTTTTCATTTTTTATTGAAATTGTCAATAAAAGAATTGATTTTAGCATTTTTTTTAATTTATTTGACGTTTTAAGCATGTTATTTCTTGTAACAGTAGAAATAAGGAATTGTAGAAATAGATGAAAAAATGCAATGAAACCTGAAGATATTGAATAGAAAGGAAAAAATGAACCTTGAATTGTATTTTAGAAACAAAATTTAGCTTTTGAAACCTAAATTGTTCAATCAAACCAAAAAAATTGCATTTGAAAACCCTAATTGAAAGGAAACAAAAAAATTGCATTTCAAAACCCTAGAAATTGAAATGAAATAAAAAAATTGCATTTGGAAACCCTAATCAAGCTTTTTGAAACCCTGAATTCAAATCAAACAAATAAAATTGGATTTGAAAACCCTAGTTTGAAATGAAACAAAAAAATTGCATTAAAAACCCTAATTGCTTAGATTGAAACCCTAAATTGAATTGAAACAAAAATAATTGCTAAAACCCTAAATTGAAATCGAACAAATCATTTTGATTTTGAAACCCCTAATTTCGAGCTCAATAAAATTCATTTGCATTGTATGGAGAAAACAATATGTTAAATTATAATTAGATTAGAAAACAATATGTTAAAGAATAGTTACAATTCATAATTTTTATCAATGTTTGTTTACAAATTTAGTTAGCAAATTCGTAAATCCAAGTGTACAATCCATTTCCAATTGTCACTTAATTAGATAAAATTCAACATTCATTTCTATTTTATGTTTTGATCTCTCTTAGTCATGTTGTGTTTCCATTTCTTGTTTGCATGTGTTGTCTATTGTCTTTTGACAATCTTAACCCTCATTCTAGTCAATTACTTGTTAATTAGGCTTCTAGTTTAGTCTAAAATCTCAATTTGCACTAGTTACCTAGACACTCAAAGAATCTAAATATTTTTATTTTCTTTCTTTTAGGTTCTTTCAATTCCAAAGAATCAAAAATAAAATACTTGATTCAACATTAACTAATTTTATATTATACATTTTATATCATAAAATTCATTAAAGTGGAAATATTAATGAAAAAAATGTTAAATAAAATAATCTTATATTCAATTAAAAAAATATCTAGTTAAAATATACATCAAACTCAATCTTAATAATACATAATTATGTGTTTCTATTACAGAAATAGTCAATCTATTCATAAAATCAAAAATATTCATAAACTAGGCACTAACTTGCAAGTCCATTATTCCAAGGGCCACCCAAACTTAACCCTAAGTTCCCTAAACCCTAAACCCTGAACCTTGAACTCTAAAATCTAAACTCTTAACACTAAAGCATTCATTTTGTCCTAGGACCTTAAAATGAAATTTGGTTGCCTTAGGCAACTCCACCAAATTTTATTCCCTTAAGCCATGTCATTTTGTCGTAGGACCTTACTACATAGATCCCCTTAAGCCATCCTATTACCCTAAACCCTAAACTCTAAACTCTAAACCCTAAACCCTAAAGTCATCATTTTTTCCTATGCCCTTAATGAAATTTGGTTGCCTTGGGCAACGTCACCAAATTTTATTCACTTGATCCATGTTAGTTTGTCCTAGGACCTCACTAGACATAGATCCCCTTAAGCCATCCTATCACCCTAAATCGTAAATCGATGTCTTAAGGGGTCCTACTATGACATTTCTTAAGGGGATCAAAGAAGTTCTCAAAATTTTGTGAAGTTTCCCAAGGCAACCAAATTTAACAATAATAAGATCATGCAAGATTATAATACGAATGAGATTTCATGATCTAGGTTGGTCAATTAAAACAAGAGCTATCTCAATCAACTATTCCACAATAAAATGTTCTTCACTAACTTGAAAGTCCATTATATTCCAAGGGACACCAAAACTTCACCCTAAGTTCCCTAAACCCTAAACCCTGAACTCTAAAATCTAAACCCTAAACACTAAAGCATTCATTTAGTCCTAGGACCTTAAAATGAAATTTGGTTGCCTTAGGCAACTCCACCAAATTTTATTCCCTTAATCCATGTAATTTTTTCGTAGGACCTTACTACATAGATCCCCTTAAGCTATCCTATTACCCTAAACCCTAAAGCCATCATTTTTTCTTAGGCTCTTAATGAAATTTGGTTGCCTTGGGAAACTTCACCAAATTTTATTCACTTGAGCCATGTCATTTTTTCCTAAGACCTCACTATACATAGATCCCCTTAAGCCATCCTATCACCCTAAACTATAAATCGATGTCTTAAGGGGTCCTAATATGACATTTCTTAAGGGATCAAATAAGTTCTCAAAATTTGGTGAAGTTTCCCAAGGCAACCAAACTTAACAATAATAAGATCGTGCAAGATTATAATATGAATGAGATTTCATGATCTAGGTTAGTCAATTGAAACAAGAGCTATCTCAATCAACTGTTCCACAAGAAAATTTTCTTCACTAACTTGCAAGTCCATTATATTCCAAGGGACACCAAAACTTCACCCTAAGTTCCCTATACCCTAAACCCTGAACTCTAAAATCTAAACCCTTAACACTAAAGCATTCATTTTGTCCTAGGACCTTAAAATGAAATTTGGTTGCCTTAGGAAACTCCACCAAATTTTATTCCCTTAAGCCATGTATTTTTTTCGTAGGATCTTACTACATAGATCCCCTTAAGATATCCTATTACCCTATACCCTAAACTCTAAACTCTAAACCCTAAACCCTAAAGCCATCATTGTTTCTTAGGCTCTTAATGAAATTTGGTTGCCTTGGGAAACTTCACCAAATTTTATTCACTTGAGCCATGTCATTTTGTCCTAGGACCTCACTAGAAATAGATCCCCTTAAGCCATCCTATCACCCTAAACCGTAAATCAATTTCTTAAGGGGTCCTAATATGACATTTCTTAAGGGGATCAAATAAGTTCTTAAAATTTGGTGAAGTTTCCCAAGGCAACCAAATTTAACAATAATAATATCATGCAAGATTATAATATGAATGAGATAAATCATGATCTAGGTTGATCGATTTAGGGTTTAGGGTGATAGGATGGCTTAAGGGGATCTATGTATAGTAAGGTCCTAGGACAAACTGACATGACTCAAGTGAATAAAATTTGGTGAAGTTTCCTAGGACCTTAATGAAATTTGGTTGCCTTAGGCATCTTCACCAAATTTTATTCACTTAAGCCATGTCATTTTTTACTAGGACGTTACTACATAGATCCCCTTAAGCCATACTTTAGGATGTCTTAAGGTGTCCTAATATGACATTTCTTAAGGGGATCAAATAAGTTCTCAAAATTTGGTGAAGTTTCCTAGGACCTTAATGAAATTTGGTTGCCTTAGGCATCTTCACCAAATTTTATTCACTTAAGCCATGTCATTTTTTACTAGGACGTTACTACATAGATCCCCTTAAGCCATACTTTAGGATGTCTTAAGGTGTCCTAATATGAAATTTCTTAAGGGGATCAAATAAGTTCTCAAAATTTGGTGAAGTTGCCCAAGGCAACCAAATTTAACAATAATAAGATCATGTAAGATTATAATATGAATGAGATTTCATGATCTAGGTTGATCAATTTACGGTTTAGGGTGATAGGACGGCTTAAGCGGATCTATGTCTAGTAAGTTCCTAGGACCAAATGACATGGATCAAGTGAATAAAATTTGGTGAAGTTGCCTCAGACCTTGATGAAATTTGGTTGCCTTGGGCATCTTCACAAAATTTTATTCACTTAAAAGCCATGTTATTCTGTACTAGGACCTTACTACATAGATCCCCTTAAGCCATCCTATTACCCTAAAACCTAAATCCTAAAATCTAAACTGTAAACCCTATAGCATTCATAAATTGTCCTATATTAATAGTTAATTGTATTTTCATTCAAGTAACATGCCTTAGACATAAATGAGGCTTACATATTTTATCATTTGTATTCAATTAGGCCATTTATATTGAATGGTTTAAGGGTATTTCCTAAACATGTATATTACATTTTGAAATTACAAAGCTAATGTAGGTTCACTCATATCTTAGAGATCACATGGATCGATTCAATAATATTCACAATCCACCTCCACGCCATCCATCTCCACCATCTTCACCTCCACCTCCACCTCCACCCACTCCACCTCATAACCCCCCACCTCCACCACCTGAAATTGATGGTGCTCGTTTGCAAGCATGAATCAATGCCAATGTTACAACCATCCAAGATCAAATCAACATTATTCAAAATGAAGAATGTGTCACACCACCTGTGAGAATGTTTGCATCTAGGATGCAAACCATTGTTGATGTTGTCAGGGCTATGGATGGGATCTTAGATGAGCATCAACAATGGCTAGAGGATAGGAGAAATTTTGATTCTGAAAAGGAAAACGCAAAGAAATGAAGAGATGCAGTAGAGAGCCACAATAGTTTCTAAATTCAGACAATGATCTTAAATAGTTATGAGTTTATGAATTTGGTTCGATGGATATTTTGTGTGATGAATTTATAAATTTGGTTGGATGGATATTTTTAGTGATGTGAATTTATGATTTTGGTTCTAGATTGGTATTTTTAGTGACATGAATTTATGAATTCAGTGGAATTTATGAACATATAATGATGAATTTATAATAGTATATATTTTATGACTATCTACTAGATCATGATTTCTCCTATTGGAAAACTGTAATATATATATGTGTGTGTGTGTGTGTGCATTTGTGTGTGTGTTAGACATAAAATGAGCTTTTGTGAATGTTTCAAGTTTATTTTTTAGTATGTACACATGTATTAAAATTGCATATAGTTCTTAAATTTTGAAATTTGTATGTATGTACATAGTTTAGTTTAATGATGTATGCATGCAAATTATGCATCGTATTTTTTATTTTAAATGTATGCACATGTTAAATTTTGAATTTTGTATGCACATGCTCAAGTTCAATCAATGTATATGTATGTGTATGTATATGTATGCACATCCTATTTAAACAAATTTGCATGTGTGTTTCAAATTTGACTATTTCTTGTAATTTTTTAAGTTTGTATGTTAATTTTGTGTAATTTAATGCAGCTGCACACTTATATCTCATATCATGGATGATTTTAACATTGATGATATCATCAATCCACCACCTCCACCTCCCCCTCCACCTGTTCAACCTAATATGCCACCTCCAGCACTTGTTGCATCTAATGAGGCTTGCTTGCAAGCATGCATAAATGATCAAGTTGCATCCACACAAAATCAAATCAATGTTATGCAAATTCAGGCATTGATTCCACCACACGTGAGACGTTTTTCATCTACAATGCAAAATGTTGTGGATGCCATCAGGACCATTGGTTGTGATCTAGATAGGCATCGACGAGACAGAGAACAGATGAGACAATTTTATGCTGACGATCTCTCTTATAAACAAATTTTAGACCTTAAAATAACAAAAGCCCACCTAGCCCCCTACTTTCTCAACTCTGTTACTTGACAGCCCATTCCTCCCAATAAATCTAGAATATCATGAGGTGTTGCATACATCCACAGATGAGTGCACATTTTTGGGATCGATGGTATATAGTTTTTGATAGTCCACCACATGCTAATAGGAGTTCCCATTGTATTTTTTGAGGAAACTGTATGTAGAGTTTTTTATGGAGAAAAATCCCAATTATTTTGATTTTAAATCATTTCAAGGTGTTGGTTGTGGCATGCCACAACAAAGGTTAGGGGAAAGGGTTGATTCCCAATGCCCCATGCATGCACAATCCCTTGTTGTTGCTCCCGGTCATCCCATTCCCGCACCTGTGCATCATCGAGTTGTGGTCTCGAAATTAGGATCCCTTAGTACACTCGTAGGAGACCTTAATCAACATGCTTTTGTGATAGCAGGTAGGGAGCATAGAGACGATGATGATGCAGGAGTGTTTTATGGAGTTGATTTGAGTACCACTCCAGGAGTGTCGAGGCCTGTCCCACATGTATGTACTAGTTGCCATCAATTATGTTATGGACCTGATCAGACCACACCTAGTTCAGGTGGACATGGAGATTCTAGTGGTTCATTTGGTCACATCAGTTAATTTGTACAATTTCTTATAGCAGACCATTACCCGGAGGACACTGCGACATAGGTATAAATATGCATCTACACGTTCATTTTATAAGAATTTTGATGTTCATGTATATATCAAAGAAAATTTTGCAATACATTTTAACAATCAAACTGTTTGGTGTACAGATGGCACTAACGATTGGGCAATCATCTGCTCCACAAGTACATACATCGACACCAGTCCTACTCGGCAACCCTTATGGGGTATTTTGATTTCAATTTTTTAAATTATATATGAAATGATTTTTAACCTGAGTTTTAAATTTATAATTGAATCACATATATGTTTAAAATATTTATGTTGGTTTAGGCGAGTCAATCGGCTTCCATGTTGATTCCACCCGAGGGGTTGTCGAGCAATCCTCCACTATCGAGCGTCATAGATCAGGGGCAGGTACATTTATATTGTAAATTGTTTAACTTACATTAGTATAGTTACAATTATGAATTTTGAATTCACTATATATGAAATGTGAATGTACACTTGTAAATATTATAAGCGTTAAATGTCTACATGTATGTCTAGGTTGATACCACAATGAGAATGGGCATCGGGCAAACATTAGATGTTGTGACTACTCGTGAGGCCTCTAATTTTTAGGTTGTTTAAAAAGAATTCTACACAAAATGTGCAAACTTGAATATATATATTTTAACCTAATTCAAGTATACATGCTTTAAATTTTATCTTGTAGGAATTTGTTAGTGTGACTTTCTGCCCTGACCCAGACATAGTTACACCTCCAGGAGGACATGCAGAGCAGGCTCCAGACATCATGGTAATTTAAAAAAATTATTATATTTAAAGTCAATTATAAATTATATATTCTGAATATAAATTTAATTTCAAATTTCAAATTGAATATATATATAATATGAGCTAATACATGTTTTAAATTCTTTTTATTTTATAGCATGAGACACATCTTGTAGTTGAGCATGTACAAACAGGTCCTGGAGAAGAGGGTGAACAACCTCAGAATATGGTACAATTAAAATATGGTAAATTATAAATTGAATTGAATTAAATCATTTTTAATTGTAGACTTACATCCAATTTCAACTTTCTTTGTTTTGTTTATGTAGATTGATTCAGAGAATTTAGAGGTTGCTTCAGGTGCACTAGAGCATCCAGACCCAAATATGATGGTAATTTAATTTTATGATGAATTATAAATTAAATTGTCATTAAATCATTTTTCATTGTCTTACATATGATTTCATCTTTCTCTTGTACAGAGTGTTTTAGGTCATATGCATAGTCTGCATGGCATGAAGAGGTCTCTTGATTATAGAGACAACACATGACCTAGAAACATGATTTTATGGGTTATATTTGTTTATTTCATGGACTACATTTTTGGTTTCTCATGTACTTTGTTGGACTTTATATTTCATGGCTCAAGTACTTAGTTGGACTTTAGTTCATGGGTTGTACTCTAATGGACTTTATTTCATGCACTTAATATATTGGTTTCATGCACTTAATATGTTGTAATTTATGGACTTTATTATTGTTTGAAATTTTAATTTACACATGTACATTTATGCATTTTATGTTCATAGTCAAGACATTAATAAACATTAATGTGAAATTAAATATAAATATGAAATTAAAGTTGAAATTAATGGGACATTTTAATATTTATACTTTACAAATTTAGTGATCTCATACATGATATGTACATTCAATAATTAGTGATAATTAATGAACTTATTCAATTCACGTCAATCAATAATTAGTCAATAAATCATAATTTACAAACAAAAGCAATCCGTTTATATACCAGAAAGGATAAAATTTTAAGAAATAAACAATACCATACAAGATTAGAGAACAAAAGCATTAATAAATTCTATAAATAATGGCATCCAACACTAATTTATAAGTGGTCAAAACAAATAATGGCATCCAATACTAATTTATAAGTTGTCAAAATAAATAATGGCATCCAACTCTAATTATAGGTTGTCTTTATAAGCTGTCAAAACAAATAATGGAATCCAATACTAATTTATAAGTTGTCAAAATAAATAATGGCATCCAATACTAATTTATAAGTTGTCAAAACAAATAATAGCATCCAACTCTAATTATAGGTTGTCTTAAGGGGTCCTAATACGACGTCTTAAGGGGATCAAATAAGAGTATAATTGAGTACAAATATAAAGTGATATTAACAAGTATTATAAGTTTTAGGGTGAGTCATCATAACAAATGATATAATTAACTATCATATTTAGGATATGTGCCAATACGACATGTCTTAAGGAGATGTCTTAAGAGTTCCTAGTACAACGTCTTAAGGGGATTAAAGAAGAGTATAATTGAGTATAAATGTTAAGTGATATAAACAAGTATTATAAGTTTTAGGATGATTCATCATAACAAATGATACAATTAAGTATAATATTTAGGATGTGTGCTAATACGACACGTCTTAAGGGGATGTCTTAAGGGGTCCTAATACAACATCTTAAGGGGATGTCTTAAGGGGTCATAATACGTCTTAAGGGGATGTCTTAAGGGATCATAATACAATGTCTTAAGGGGATGTCTTAAGGGGTTATAATATTTAGGATATGTGAATCCACCTCCACATCTTAAGGGGATGTCTTAAAGGGTCATAATACAACATCTTAAGGATATAATTGATTTAACAATAATTTATGCATGATATTTAGTGATTATACAATCAAATATAAAGTTTCAAAGTAGGAAAACATGCACATTTAACAAACAAAATATATAGAATATCGATTTTGATACATAGAAATACATAGAGTACATAATTGTGTATGTACATGTATTTTTAATTTGCAAAAAATGTTTAATTCTATAAGTATGTATGTACATATATGCCATCTCAAAACAATGTTTACAAATTTTGGATATGCCATCTCAATAACATCTCAAACTCGAAATGTAGTAGGTCTTCACACCACCTGATATCAAAAAGGTACAAACAATATCAATGAAATCATCAAAACATACATATTTTAATTTATATAAAACTATCTATATGTACACAACTCAAGTACCTGCATTTAAAAGTATTCCACACATGTTTGTAGGTTGAATCCAGGCATCCTCTCCTTTTTGTTTCAAAGTATGAGATCAATGCAATGATGGCTTAAGGATACAAAAAAGGATAATAAATCAATTTTAACTATTAATATACAAGCAATATCAATATGTAATTGAAACATGTATTTAAATATAATTTAACTAATAATTACCTTTTTTACCAAGTATTCCATGTTGTCTAGGTTGAATCTACATGGACTAGATCCTTTTTGTGATTATGGCTTAAGGATCTATAAAAGGACAATTTAAATCAATTTCAACTAATAACACACTTGACCAATATCGAAATATGTATTTAATCTATTTAAAAGGACAATATAAAACTAAAACTATATTTACCTATATTTACTTATTCCATTGTACCATCTACATCCTCTAGTTTTTGCAATGCATCTATGACTATCTCATGATCTTCCATAGAAATTGTCCATAGCACTTTATTTGAAGGTCTTCCATGATACCGATCTAGTTTTATATTTGTTGCCACCACCAAATGTGAATAATGTATAATCTTTTTATTTGTTTCATAATCTTTGAATACAGGTAGAGCTTTCTTCCTTTTCAGGTATTTTCGTAGCCAAGTGCCAACAACCACCACCGATCCCATTGGAAAACATGAAAACCATCATCAAATAAGTTCTCAAAATTTTCTTAAGGGGATCAAAGACTTGTTCTAAAAAATTGCTTAAGGGGATCAAAAACTTGTTATCAAAATTTGCTTAAGGGGATGTCTTAAGGGGATCACCGTACATGTTGGATAATGATAGCCGTCATCATCTTCTCGAGGTGCTATTAACTTATGTTTAGTCTTCACAAAACGAGCCAACCAATATTCTTTTTGCTCTTCATTCCCCTCAAGTGCAACAACAGCATACACATGTCCTGCAAATAAAATTTGATTTAATAACTTGCGCATATCCATATAAATAATTTAGTATTACAAAATAACTTAATAAAGTGAAATAAATTGAATTAAATTACCTTCTTGTACAAGGTCTGAAACATGGTCATAGCCTTCATAAGCAAACACTTGATCATTTTCTTCAATAGTTCTTTCATATTGAGCATGTGCTTGTGCATGTGTCAACGATCTTTGCTCCCACTGTTCAATCCATTATGTATTTTCACATGCTTCCCAATCTCCTAAGATACAAAACTAGAAAAAACATGCAAGCTCCCTTGTCCAGATAGTCCATGTGCTTGTTGTCGAACTCCTAAATGAATGCCATTTAGTAGATCCACTGATTGTCTCATAGTCAACTCTAGGTACAATGTTCTCTTCTTCAACCAACCAAAAGAATCGATGAACTGTAGAGTACTCACTCGAACCAGGTGCAGATAATCTTGTACTACACCAATCCACAATCCCATGTGCATCTTTAAATTTTACTGCATCCTCAAATTTTAATTGTTCTCTAGCAAGAATTCTTTTGACACACACACCAACTCCATCATGTTCTCCTTTACCATGCCCAGCTTCAAAAAAACTCCATATATGTTGGACATTAAGTTCCTTGTGAACCCTACTTAACCAATAGAACATTCAAGCATTCTTGAACTGCCCCGTACAATTATCTGACCATATGAAGTGTTCTTTCATCTTGATTCCTCTTTCTCTTAAATTTCTATAAAATATACTAAAACAGTATTGAACAAACTCTGACGAGTGTAACCGGTTGTCACTCAAAAAAAAATGATACTCCCTCAAAAAATTTCTATCATCCTCAGTGCTATCATCTACATGTCTATAAACAATATGGACAAACATAGCTACTTGCACTGAATTATAATATTGTGATTGAATTTCCTCTTACGGAGCTAGAGTATAATTTTCTGCAAAATCAACCATTGAAAGTATAGTACCAATTGGAAATGTGTTTCTACATGCGCGAAATTGGTCATCAAGCCATTGAGCATGTTGAGAGTGCATGAAATATTTTGGTACAATCTTATTCTTAAATTCACTCATGAATACATGCACACTAACTTTTTTTGTAACTAAATCACAACGCTTTCCTATTTTTCCATCTTTTAAAGAATAGTGAACATTCTTAAATCTTTTAACATCTACTAATTGTTGTCCAAAATCATTATCAACACTTTCATGCATACAAATTCTTAAGAATGAAAGATTTCCACAATTAATGCATTGTCCAGAAATACAAGAACTTAAATAAAAAAATTTACTATTAGATCTTTCACAAAACAAACCTAAAATAAACTCCCTTATTTCTTCAAATGTCATATTAATACCACATTCCTATATAATCATGTTAGTATGCAAGGTACAACATATATATCAAAAAATATCATAAAAATAACGAAATTGAACATGCGTTTTACAACAACAAGATATTTATTGCTTATTAATTTTTACATACCAAGGTTTACATTTTTCAAAAGACCTTTGACTTATTTTAATATTACCAGGTAATACTAAATCACCACAAATTTTTCTATAAAATTCAGTTTGTGTTGTTCTAATAGGTGTTTTGGGTGAGGATCGTGAACTTTGGACCCCACCCTTAATTTTAAAACATCTCTAGCATTAGATGAAACCCTAGTATTATCATGCCAATATTTTTCGATCAAAGATTTAATTTCAACATTCAATTTCATATTAGACCTCGGGAGTCAACCACTGAAACTCCAACATTGGTTGATAGGATCATTTTCTATACTTTCTCTTCTTTTTTCCACTCTTAGCAATGTTTTAGGATGTATTTTTAAAACTTCACTAATATTGCTCACCATTCTTTTATTCAAAGTTGCTTGATTAACTATAGCAGTTGTTATAGCTCTTCTTGTTGCATTTTTATCTTTAAATCGACTATTTTTCCCAATAGATTGAATGGCACTAGCAACAGTAGACATAACATGTTTTAATGATTGATCTTTTCTTTTTGGTTTAACATAAAAGCCTAACCTTTTCATTACTTTCCTCATTTTTTGCATTCTCATCAACTGCATCATTAGTTGACATTGAAATGAAATTTTTTTACGATAAAAGAATTTGTTGTATATTCTATTCACATGTGTTCTTATTTTCCTCCAAGAAATTTGACGAGGAAGATTATCGAAAACACCACTTTCAATTTTTAAAAAGTATTTTCATTAAATTCAACATCACATTCTAGATTTTTATCTTCATTTTCATCAACAAAACGGTTTTCATTTTCATTTTCATCAACAAAACTGTTTTTGTTTTCATTTTCAACGAAAGGATCATTCTCATTTTCATTTGCAACAAAAAAAAAATCATTTTCATTTTCAACAAATTCTATAAAAGTTTCATCTCTCTGAATATTATCAATGTCAACATCATTAAGTCTAGCATTTTTTAAAACTTCTACATACAAATTTACCATTTCACTAACATGTGGATTTGAAGACGTACCTGGATTTGTGCATATTAAAACATTATCCATAGCATTGAAAGAGGGATTTGAAGACATAGTAGGACTTGCTTGTATAATCATATTCTTCTCCAAATTGACTTCTTGCAAATTAGCTTCATCTACAACCATGGTCTCCTCAATGTTTTCATCTTCAATAGTTGTGGAATTGGATGCTCCACCATCATTGATTTAATTCTCATTATTCTTTCTCTTTTTCTTTGTTTCTCCTTCTCTCTATTTGGTTCAACTTCTTAAGGAGTCAATGTCTTCCTCCTCTTATTACGAGCTTTTGAACCCATGATTATAAAATTCTCAAGCACAAATAAATTTCAATAGTGAAATTCTTCAAAAAATTCAATCCAAATTGGAAGTTGAAGACCTATAAGGACAAAATTCTTCCTCTTGTGTTCCTCAAAACAAGTAGAAAACTAGCAAAATTCCACTTTAAAAACTGTTTTCTTCATGCCTCCTTTGAAAAATTCAATCCATATTGCAAGTTGAAGACCTTTTGTTCCTCCAAACAAGTACAAAACTAACACAATTCCACTTCAAAAACAGTTTACATGATGCCTCCTTTGAAAAAATCAATCAAAAATGCAAGTTCACCACCTGTAAAGATAATAGTTGATTAAAAATAGCCCAATATGTCGCACTCGGCTATACATGTGAAGTTGCAGACTTCACAGTAAATTTTGGCAATAAATTTAAATAAAACGATTAAAAACAAACAGGATCCCGTTTATAAAACGGAATCTTGTTTATTAAAAACGGGATCATGTTTTATAATCGGAATCTCGTTCCCCAATATTAAATGTGGGGACCGTTGACAAAGGAACAGGATCCCATTTATAAAGCGGGATCTCATTTCCCTGTCAATAGTCACCACATTTAATAGTAAGAAACAGGATCCCAATTTACAAAACGGGATCCCGTTTCTAAAAATTTGAAATTGGATTTGCTTTATGGTTGGGTTTTTGGCTTGTATTTTGGTTCGGGAAAAGCATTGGGAATTAAAACCTAGGCCTTCAACCTGGTTTGACCTGCAAGTTGAAGGTCCTAACAATGTCAGAGAAAAATACCGAGTTTGGACATATGGCTAACGACTTTTTTTGTAGAATCTTTTGACAAAATTAAAACCCATTTTAGATGAGATAGTGCAAATTCCAAATATGTAATTTTTTTTACAATTGGATTTTTTTTCTATTTTTAATTAATTTCTGATGAAATTAGTCCATAAACTTTAAATATTAGGGTTTTTAACTATTTTAATAACTTTTGATCAACATAACATTTTGACGAACGGATTGCACGAGAACATACTTCAGACAATTCTTTTCAATTTAAAAAACAATCAAAAAAATGATAAGTTTAGGTCATCTTATGCGTGTCGTACATGACGATTTTTCAAAACGACAAATATGGCTAATAAAAATTTAACCAAAAAAAATATTCAATAAAAAATTACAAAAAAATATTGAAAACGTGCTTCAGTTAGTCACAAATCTTTTTCCAAAAGTGATGCAGGAGCATGACACAAGGAGACACAAACACAAAAGCTAAGGGACCAAAGATAAAAATGTGAATTACAAATCATTGTTAAAAGAGTGTGAGAGAATATTTCATATTTTGTAATGTTTAATAATATAGTATTGTAGACTAATTCTATAAGTCTATGTAGGAATGAGAGATGGAGAGAATTGAGTGGATAAAGGGATAGATATTGTTGAGAAGATCATGGAGAATTTAGGGAGAGATCATAGGAGATGGTTGAGGAGATATTGTAGGAAATAGTTAGAACTAATTTCCAATCTTAATAATTTTGTTACAGTCACCTTATATTATATTAAGGGACCATTTATGCAACAGGGAGACATGGGAGGATGATAAAATTGTAATATCAATTTGTATGAGAATATCTATCTCTCAGTAATTTGAAGTTAATATTTTTGAACTCTTTGTTATGAGTTTCCAGATTGTATTGACCACGCTCTGCTTCCCATCAAAAAGGATTTAGAAAAATACGATAATTTAGGTCAAAATATGGATGTCGTACACGTGCATGGTATGGTAAAAAAAAAGACTTTTAAACAGTGGTTTTTAAAAACGCCTATTGAAACTCAATTTGTACCATCTGGGTATTGAAATAAATTACATATTTGGAAACTAGACTCTGAGTACTACATTTTATGATCGGTGACTTTTTTGAAGATTCCATCTCTAAATACTTTAAATTTTAAGGTCAAATGTGTCAAATTCTGAAAATCAGGGAAAACACTTCCACTTTTTGGCCAAAAAGTGGACTCAACTTCTTGCCAGCACCCTCAACTCATATAAAAGAAACTGTTTCGGTTGCATATTTAAATCCATCATATTTTGAAGCAAAAGAATGTCGAACCAATGCCAAAATTGATGCATGACATTTTGGCAATCAATGACATTTTCATACCTTTTTTCAACTCTTCATCCTGATGATGGATCATTGAGTGTGATCCAAAACATTGATGCAAAAAATACTTTCACAATCAAAATCCAGAAATAATTTGCAACATTTTCTATGGATTGTGGAAATCTACTATCACTAATGTCAAACATGTCAATTAATCATCGTTGAAACCCACTGAGACCAAGTTGACTTGCAGTCCAAAAGCCAAACACCACAACAAAACTGAACTCAAGATTAAAAAAAACAAAAACAAAAACAAAAAAAATTGATTGGTGTTGATCCCCTATCCGCCCGCGTGCTCCTATACCGTACAAGCTATACAATTTAATCTAAATAAGCTGATATAAATTTATAATATATGTAATATAATCTATATAAATTGATCTCAATTTACAATTTATACTATAAAAGTTATATAAATTTACTATATAATCTATACAAGTTGATATTAATTTGCAATCTATATAGGTTGATATAAATTACAATCTAATCTAAGTTGATATAAATTTAATTGATTGATATCAAGTGGTATTGATATGAATTTGATATGAATTGATTGATATGAATTTAAATATCACTTGATTGATACAAAAACAAATTTATATCAATCAAATTATTGATTTCATTCAATTTAAATTATTCATTAGTAATCAATTGATATATAATTATATCAATTGATATCAATCAATATCAAATGATAATGATATCAATCACTTTATATCAATAATTTGATACAAAATTATATCAATGAATTGATAAATATACATCAAATGATATTTTATTAATTGATATCAATAAAGTGACATAATTATATTAAATAATATCAATTTTTTTCTAAAGATAACATCATGATTTTAAAAGAACCCATAATTATTTATTAACATAAATATAAAATAAAATATTAATCAGTCCAGTAAAACCAAACAATTACCAGCTAATAGCAAAACAGTCAGCGCAGTACAACAGACCCACAGTGAGCAGAACAATAACACAAATAACTACAGTATTTACTTTTCTTATTTTCCTAACCCTGTGAAGCTGAGAATCCTCTACATCAAGATTAGAGGGGTCTGAAAAAACTGTTTTTACGGTTTAAACTTATCAAATAATATCTCAGACCTTCAATGTCATCTGAAATTTTTTCCTCTGAACTTGAGTTGTCCTCAACTGCACATAATCAGTTAAAGAAATATGTGGGTCTTGCAGGAAACACTCCACATTTATGGAAGCACCCTTAGGAAGGTCAGAATTCCCTGAACAATACTTCATCCAGAGGGAGGGTCCCACACCAAGACAAAGGTACAGAAGGGTGAGAAACATCATGTATACGGCAAGGAAGAGAGCATTCATGGTCTGAACTTTATTCTGAATTCCCTGAACTATTTTTGCAGTTTGAACTTATCAAATAATATCTCAGACCTTCAATATCATCTGAATTTTTTTCCTCTGAACTTGAGTTGTCCTAAAGAAATATGTGGGTCTTGCAGGGAACACTCCACATTTATGGAAGCACCCTTGGGAAGGTCAGAATTCCCTAAGCAATATCCAGTTGGTTGAGATCTTCTCCAAGAGGGAGGGTCCCACACCAAGACAAAGGTACAGAAGCGTGAGGAACATCATGTATACGGCAAGGAAGAGAGCATTCATGGTCTGAACTTTATTCTCAACCCCAAACTTGGAGGGGAATCTCACAAATCTTTTTTCTTTTTGTCATCTTCCCCTCTGGAATCTAGCAAACAGGCATTTCCTCTTAAGGTGACCCACTTGCTGGTAGCCATAATAGTGGATGTTGAGATTCTCTCAGTGTACCGGCTGCACCCATGATCCAACATTTGACTTAAGGGAAATACTTTGGGGTCTTGGAACAGACACATCCCTCAAAGAGTGTAATTCGGTCTGTGCCTGTATTAGCCCTGTGTTCCAGATTCTCCTTTGTTTGTTCATCCATATAAAGATAATGGCTGATAGCATCACCAATTTTAGAGAAATATTTTCAGACTATAACCAATGGGGAGTGTATAGAAGTTAACCCAAAGTGAAACTATTTTCATATGTTTTGTGTGAGGATTAAAACCTCTACACCATGGCCTAATCAAATAGGCCTTCGACAATAAACCATTTAGAACAGTATAACAGTATTCCATGACATAATTCTTAGTTTTTAAGTTTGTCTAGTGTACCGTAGGTTATAGAGGGCTAAGTCAATTTCTACAGTCTAAAAAAACACCTATTCTTTAAATAAGAAAAAAAAAGAGTTTTTGATAAGAAAGGCAATTATGATGTTTTTACTAGTTCAGAGAGTTACAATTTGTTTCCTCACCTTCTCTATGTTTGGTCTTTTTCCTCTAACACAGGAGCATCCGGGTGTACAAGTAATCTTGCACAACCAAAAAAAATTACATTTTATTTTATTTTATTTTGTTGTAAATTATTTTTTCATTGTACAGGCATGATTTCAGGGCACTTTTCACACTTTTCCAGTATATTAAAAATTAAATTCTAATACCTATTGGATAGGTGACAACACTAAAGACTTGATTTTCATGTGTTTTATACTCATAAAATAAATTTTGCTTCATCAAATTGAAGGAGAAAAAATTTCAATGCCTAGACATGTGAGTGGGCCATTTAATATTGCATTATGCTCTATTTTAAAATTCTAACTCTCTTATTTTGGGCCATGCTATGTCCTAGATGTCTGTGGTTGCAGGAAGTGGAATAGTTGCATAAGGAGTGGTTACCGGGAGTTAAAATTTTCAGAGTGCCAAGTTGCAAAAGGGATGGAGTCTGAGAATTAATTTTATAGGAGTAATGAAGAAGAAATAAATATGCATAGGTATGGAAATGAAGAAGGGCTAAAGGGAGAAAAGGTTATGAGTTGTTGATGAAGTCTGGGGTTTTTGGATATTTTGACTTGCAAATTAGCATGGTATTGATAGTAGAAAACATACAATGGGCATGTATTCCTATAGATGAATATGGGAGCTTTCATTGTAGAAGTTTTTAGAAGAAAAGACTTTCATTTGCAGTTCAATTTATTTTTCAAAAAGTGGTATGTGAGAAGTTTTGTGTACATTTTCAAAAGTTCAATAAAATTAAATAAATATCATTGTGAATTCACTCCATTACTATAAATGTTCAATTTATTTGAAATATTTTTTTAGTGATTGCTAAGATCAACACACCAATTTTGAAGCTCTTGGTCTTGTTCTTACATCATCCTCTACCCTAGTAGATGAGCATCCATTCTTCATAATCATTGAAATCATCATCTTCAATCTTGACCAAAGCAAAGGACAATAAATGGTTAGTGATGGAGAGGACAAGGGCAACTTTAGGGCATGATATCGATATTTGTTTAGGGTTTTGAAAGCTTTCTGGTGCATGAGGTTTGCCTAGAGAATTCTTGGATGGGGTTGGTCACTCTTCTGTATCACCCCTTCAGTGACACAAGGACAAGATTGGTATTGTAGATGGTGCCACCTCAAGTAAAGTTGGGGTTGCCTATGACTGCATTTTGAGGAAGTTTAACCAAGATCCTGAAGGGGGTGTCTTCCATGACTGTTGTGGATGCTTAGATGCAATGGTGGTCTAATGGTACCTCACTTGTGTAGTCAGGCTTATGGAAAAAGGTGTTGGTATTTCTATCATTAGCAAGGAATCCTTTGATCCGTGGAAATTCATGGATGTGGGTGCTACAATAGCGTGTGGAGGCGTTGATAAATATTTCAATCAATTTATATCAATCACTTGATATTATTAGATTCATATTCAAATTGTATGAATGGATTGATATTTCAATTGATTAGTTTTAATCAATTTATTTTAATTGATTGATTTGATATCAATGCATGTGTTACAATAGGGTTTGGAGGTATTAGTAGTGTCATTAGTTGATATTTCAATCAATTTATCAATCACTTGATATTGGATTGATATTTCAATCAATTTATATTTGATATTTCAATCAAATTGTATCAATCTTTTGATATCAATTGATTGACTTTAATCAATTTATATCAATTTATTGATTTGATATCAATGTGGGTGCTACAATAGGATTTGGAGGCATTGAAACAATAGAGTTTGGATGCATTGATAATGTCATTAATTGATATTTCAATCAATTTATATCAATTATTTGATACCAATGGGTTGATATTTCAATTGATTTATATCGATCTTTTGATATCAATTGATTAATCTTAATCAATTTATATCAATCCTTTGATATCAATGGATTGATATTTCAATCGATTTATATCAATCCTTTGATATCAATGAATTGATATTTCAATCGATTTATATCAATCCTTTGATATCAGAATTAATAGAGTTGCATCTTTTTGGTATCATATGACTAGCATATTGTTATGATGGATAATATCATAATTGATACATTATTATTAAAATCATATTTTTCTTCTTATGAGAATTGATAGAGTTGTATCTTTTTGGTATCATATGACTAGCATAGTGTTGATACATTATTATTAAAATCATGTTTTTCTTATTATCAGAATTGATAGAGTTGTATCTTTTTGGTATCATATGACTAGCATAGTGTTATGATGGATAATATCACCAACAAACACATTGGTGAGATCATGCTTTTGATTCTTTTTATGAAAATAAGTAGATTACATATATATCCACATCTGTGTTATTTACTTAGATTATAACTCATAGGTAAGTATATATTTAAATCAAAAGTCATTTTTTGGTTAAATTGTCACAAGTAGTGAGAATTTGTCTATCAAAATCATCTAAAAGTTGAATAGAGGGAATATGTTTGTCAAAATCATGTAGAAGGTGAACCTAACCTAGTCATACCTTCACAGATTTGAACCTTAACAAAGACATGATAAAAACCATGCCATTATCCTCACTAGCTATTCTCCATCACTTCAATCATATTTTTTATTTTACTTTCAAGCTGCTCTAAAATTATTCATTTATGCATATTGCAAAATCATGTCAAACTACTAAGAACTATGCAAATTTCTATTTTTAATTTTTTTTTGGATGTATATGAATGTCTCTAATATCTCTTTTATTTTTTATTTAAAAATTATATATTAATATGTGTTATTTTTATTTAGAAACTATATGCATGTGGATGTTTCAAATGTTTCTTGTTTGTCTCTTTCCTCATGTTATTATTGAGTTTTCTTAAACTATGATAATAAATAAAGTTTTTGATGTTTTTATTTTGAAGTTTAGTTATTCACACAACTAAATAAGGTGTTGGTTATCCAAGTTTTTAAAAAAAAACTGTATATTTAAAATGATTTTATTTTAAGTTTTGTGATTAATTATTTAATTTATTTTAAGTTATTTAATATTTTAAAATATGTTGGTTGGAAATAGAAGAGTTTGATTGTGAAGGTATTTTGATTAAAAAGAATTTAATAATTATATTTATTGATGTCAATAAAATTAATTTAATTTTTTTAATTATTATTTTATTTTAAAATGGTTGATACATTATTATTTAATAAGTTATTTAATATTTTAAAATATTTTGGAAGGATCACATATTTTGACAAACTTGACCACATCCCTGAATAATATGGACCACAAATATCCTACTCTCATAATCTTATGAGTATTAGTCCTAGACATAAAATTTTCACCACACAATCCTTGGTGACATTCCTTGATGACTTTAGTAGACTAC
This sequence comes from Sequoia sempervirens, assembly GCA_007258455.2. Taxonomy (NCBI): domain Eukaryota; kingdom Viridiplantae; phylum Streptophyta; class Pinopsida; order Cupressales; family Cupressaceae; genus Sequoia; species Sequoia sempervirens. The sequence goes on along the minus strand of VDFB02348883.1, from coordinate 3,594 downwards.
TCCTTATCTAAAAATTTGACTACACTACAAGGTTTATCCATATTAATTGGCCCTAAAGTAATACATATATCTAAGCTATCAAGTTTAATATTATTTTCTATTGATCATCCAACCATGTAGAATATCTCAATTTTTTAAAATTAAAAATGATATCCTTATACCAAGGACAATCCTTCAAAGGAAAAGGAGGAAGTGATGAGTCACATTCAACTTGATGCACTTTAATAGTATCCAAATTTGTATCATTCATTAACTTTGTTTGGCTAGGACCTTTAACCAACTTGTTTGTCTTCACTTCCAAGTCATACTTTGGATCTTATTGATCCATATACACCTTTTTATTTATGCCTCATATTCTACAAAAATATATCTCATAGTTGTATATAGCACATAGAAAGTAATTTTGCTCCTATGAGATAAGATCTAAAAAAAATCACCACCTTAACAAGATCATAAGTGTTATTCTCCATAATGGAGAAATTCAATTTAGCATCTCTCAAGGATTTACTAAAGGAAAATATTTATTGTTTAGATCCATCATTGATCTTTTGAAGCAGAACAATATCAATAGTGTAAAATGATGCAAATGAAAATAAATAAAAATACTTTGAATAATCAAGACTCGTCAACATCGATGCCTTCTTAAGTGCATGTTTAATCTTCATAAAGGAATTAATCAATTCCCTATCCCAATTAGTTGACTGTCCTTTTTTTAGCACCTTAGAAATGACCTTCATATTTTTTGAAAAGTTAGAAATATATCTCATAACAAAATTAATATTCCCAAAAAATGATCAAACCTTGTTGACTATCTTGGGCTAAGAAAATAGGCCAATATCTTTGACTCACTCAAGCTCAATCCTCACCCCCTCCTTGGACACAATATTTCCAAGAATCTTGCCTTAGTCCACTCTAAATGTACACTTCATCATCAATTTAAGGAAATTCCATACTCTAAGCACCTCTAGAAGATCAACTCTTAGTGTTTGTGGTGATCATTTATATTATTGGAGTAATAATTTAATTCATCTTGGTGGACCACCATAATTTAATTGATGAATCCAACAAAGGCAACAACCATTTCCCTTTGACAACTAGCTCCTACCTTATTCAACCTAAATGATATTCAAACATAGAAAACGTCATCCATGGCATTGTGAAATATATTTTTGGTTGCTCAAACTCCTTGGCCATGACTTGATTACACCCTAAAAATCATCGATCATCAACATCAACTTTGACCCTATCACCACTTGTATTAAATGGTCCATACTAGGCTATGGATAGTTGCCCTTGAGGGACTTGATATTAAAATTTCTAAACTCCACACAAAACCTAATGTCCTCATTTCTCTTTCTCACTAGGACAAGATTAGACACCCACTTTGAATGTTTGATTAAATCGATAATTCCTACCCCCTTTAATTTTATTAGTTATTTCTACATGTAAATGGAAAGTGTGGGACTTATGGGTCTCTAATTCTCTGTAAAAGACTTTTTACTAACTTCTAGAAGAGTAGTTTTCTAGAACAAATCCTCTATGTATGTCTTCATCTCGTTATATGACAAAGAAAATAACTTTTTATCCTTCTTTAAAATATAATTAGCATCTACTTTTCTATTGGTCTAAGATTTTTTCAAGGATAGATCATCCTAGGAGTTTCTTTAGTTCCTAAAGTCATACACTCAACATCATTGACATGCCTACTCATATTTTTGTACCAATCAGCACTATCAAGCATTCACTTCAAAGCTACTAGACCTCTTTGAATTAAACTTTCCTTGAGCTACATGATCTCATTTCCAAAGACTCATTTCCATTATCTTCTTTTACCATGGGCTATCATTCAATGGCTTTATTCTCAAAGTGATTGATGCACATTAGGAACTCAAAAATTTCTCGTCATCATCAAAGACTTGTCAACTGTAGATGTTGTTAATAATCTTGAGTCTAGTGAGGTTTTCAACAACATATTTGCAATGGGGAGAGATCAAGGAACTCTAAATTAAGGACAAAATAAAAATGGAATTAGTTGTTACATTATCATCTATTTCCACCCATTTGGCATCAAAAGCATAAAACAACTCAATAGTATTTCACACTGGATTTTGATACATCCTTAATCTTTTTCTCAAGTAGCATACATGCCTCTAACATGAGACACCACAAGTTATAAATCACCATAAATTTTCAAGAATTTTTATATCATAATTGAAAATAATGTTTAATCCAGGTAGAAAGGCTTCATATTTAACCATATTTTTTGTGCATTTAAAGTTCAATCTAAAAGTAAACTTTTAATTCATGTCATCAGGTGACACCAATATAATTCTTGCACCATTTCCTTCTTTTGAATATGTACCATAAAATTTCATGTTCCATATGTTAGGAATAGGATCACATAGCAATATACAATAAAATGAATGTAAAAATAAAATATGAAAAATAACACAAAACACAGAGACGGATATATGTGGTTCACCCAATAGAGGCTATTTCCACAAAGAAAAAACTAGTCCTTCATTTATTATGTCTAATAAAATGAACAGTACAAACTAAAACACATCCATCGTAACTTCCTCTTCTCTCTATCACAATATCCTCACACAATGCAATACTTAGCCATAATATAATGCCCTCGTTAAAGGGGTTACCTTCTAGGGCAATAAAATCCAACATAACATTTTTCATCAAATTTGTGACCTTGTGATGAACAGTCCAAATTTACAATGAATAAATATATATATAAATGTGGCTTTTAAGAGTGTTACCCCAAACCTCTACCAAGGGGATGGACCCCCCAAAACTTGCAGGGGGTATCCCCCTGCAACCCCATGCTATAAATATTAACCAATAAGATCAATATCCATAACCAACACCATATTCCATCATTCTCAAACATTTTACACTCATTATGTTAGTCGTAATTCAACCATACATATCCCAATAAGCATCATTAGGTAATATTAGTACCCTTATCCAAATAAGACTAACTTAGCCTACTAAAATTATACAAAAAGACTCAAAAATAACTAGCTAAAGGATTATGTTAGTCATAAGTCAACCATACATATCTCAATACAATTGATGGGTTAAGAGCATCGCAATGACCATTAATTATGGGTGGTATCTAGTGTGTTTAAGTAACAAAATCAAAGGAATGAATGGTGAACATGTGGCACATTTTAATCAACTTGTGTGGATCAATAGATTGTTGTAGTAGGTACCTTGCCTATCCACATTTTTCACAATAATTGGTCTTAAAAAGTAATGAATTTGGGTCATTGATCAAGACTAAAGTTCAAAATGTTTACTTAATAAAGAGGATATTTCTCCATTTGGTGGGTCATATGCCTTATCATTCCATTTGTTTAAGCAATACATAATGCTTCGCAACACTTCATGACCTTATAAAATCTTATGTGGTGCTATGGAATATAGTAGGTATAATTTTTCCATAGTCCATAAATAATAGTAATAATGTTTCTAGTTTTAACTGTGTATACCTTTTGAATCAACGTTTTGAATCACACTCAGTGATCCATCATCAAGAAGAGGACAGTAAGGGATAGGATTGCAAAATTGACCTTAAGA